>JABMBR010006229.1:0-11084 GCA_018881525.1 Meteorus sp. PSUC_FEM 10030008
GGGGGGGGGGGGGAATAGACGAGTTGAATTCCATGGTGAGTTTATTACGGACAACTGACCTACCATGTTTTGTTGTATTTTCGTTTGTATGGGGATGAAAATTTTGGGTTTTAGTTGGGGTTTTGAATTTGTTGGGGTGGATGAGAAAAGAAGGGAGTTGGATGTTATTGGTTTTGGGTGGGAAAGGTGGTGCTGCGTGATTATTATTATCACACAACTGTGCTTGTGAAGGTGGGGGTAGGTGAGGAAAATTACATAGAAATATTCTTTTGTGTTTATCGATGTTGTAATTGAATAATTCGGTAGAAAATAACTACTATTACGATAATGATGTGTAGTATAATAGAAACCACCTGCCATGTTGCAGAGCATTAGGTCTACTGACATTGCCGATGGGGTTGGACATAATTTCCACATTTTACTGTTGCTAATTGTAACTTTATCAAACGAAACAAAAGTACAGTAATGAGTAATTGACTCGGTGGACTTCTCTTCGGTTTATGACCGACGGGAAATTCCTTTTAGATTTGATGGAGATGAATTTTTGTAAATTGAAATTTTAAAAGATGTGGAAAATTTCGGTGTGTAGAGTTGTTCACTTTCTTCATTTTTTAGGTTTATGAATGTAGGATGGCGGATGGATATTTTGGACTCTGTGAATGTTGTGTTTGCATTTACTGATTTGAACGTTCCATCAATAATATGAGGAATCGTTGATCAGACATGTTGGATAATACAATGGCGAGGGATATCGATCTCAATTTCGGATAATACAAATGATGGCGGATAAGTAGATACCGATGGAATAATTATAATTTTCAATAACCCAGTCCAAAATGTCAAGAATTATAAAATCTACACACGAATTCAGTGAAACAAAGAGAAATATTTTGTGTTATTTCAATCGTTACACGAATAAACGCAGCAACAATATGAAAAATTTTCATTTCCCTGTCCTAGGTCATGAGAACATGCATGAATGCTAAATTTATCAGTTCAATAGAGTACCAATATTGAACAGATTCAATTCTAAATAATAAAACCGACGAAGAGTATGAATTGATATCTCACATCCCCAAGGGAAATATCGAACGTCATGATAAAAATACCAAACTAGTGAGCGTAGAATATACGTTTGGATATTTCATCATTTTTTTTGCACCATTTCTTGTCTCGGTCACAACAATTATTTGACCACAATTTTTAATAGTTCCATTTCACATCCAGACAATTTATTATCCAAAAAAATATTTTATTTTATCAAGACCAGCTTTGTGAACGTGTGAATCCCAATGTCTTCTGAATTCAATTGAATTTATGCAACACCTTCATCCCTCACGCCATCCTCTAACAGACATTCACTGTAATATCATTGATTCAATACCATTCCCGAATGTAATTATCCAAATCAGTTCACATTCACAATGCACATTCGAATACATTAACAGTAACAAAACAGTGTCAAGAACATTCAGAGGATATTAACTGTGTCATCAGTGCATAATAAATAATTACTTAATTTCAAAGTGAAACTTAATGGAGTCATTCCCACGATTACATTTGCAGCGTACACGCTTTTATACTTAATTTTAACACCACAGTGTTTACAACCTGCATGTACTCTCTGAATTAAAACAGAAATTCTCACGTAGTGGAACTATCGTCACATCTACTCTCGAAGCATAAACACTGTACATGATGAAAACTTTGAAAATTTTTAACTCACGTTTTAAATGCAGAAAATTATTTTCCTCATTCACGAATGATAATTTTCACCAATTCAATCAATTCACAATATTTTTCGTACTAAATAACAGAAAAAAAAATCAGCAAAGAGTTGTTCTCATCTCCATGATAGATTTTTATATCCTACACAACAAAAACATGAGATATATCGTCACTAACATATAAAACAGCTTCTTTGCTATTTCACGTCAGTAGCATTCTCGACGGTGAATTGTTGACCTATTGTGAGGATATTGCCACTGGTACTAACCATTTATTGAATGACCCAAGGATATACCGAGAAAAAACGTAGAAATGAAACACTTGAACAAATGTCTTTGCAAATAATAAGGAGCATAATATCACCATTGTGTTTTTTATTTTTATTTATTTATATTTTCCCTTCCTCCAAGCAAATATAGCCCTTGAAGATTTTATATTCGTTATTTCATATTCTTTTCTCGAGCAGTCTCGTAGTAAAATAAAAACATCTCACAAAGTCTACGAATATAAAATGTAAAAAATAAAACTGGAACATCAAATAGGATTTGCAGTTCTGTCAATGATAAAGCGCTGCATAAAAGGCACTCAATGCCGACGCCACACAGGAATTCGATGCATGCTTGTGTACCAATATCAGTGAAATTCAAATACACAGAGAATTCAGAGAATATACAAGATAATTAGATATTGATTCTGCATTGAATTGTAATTTCACACAATGAAAACATAAATGATTTATATCACAATAACATCAATATAAACATAAAAATTTTCAATTTATTACTTCATCAATATAATTCACAATTTCATTGATAAAATATTGAATTAATGTTTTTACGTGTCACAAATTGGTTGCAATAACGAGGCCAATAAAATGTCTCAAATTACAACATGTTCATACGTGTACACGTTATCCAATTTGTTTGATGATATATAAATTATTTATTTTCGAAAATAATGGTAGAAAATATAGTGTGAATAACAACATCTGATAGTTGAACACGGTCGATATAAATGTATGTTTAATATCGTCGGTAGAATTATCAAGAACAGTCATGTATATATATATATATGTTATATATATTCTGTCTATGTGATTGAATAGATTTATATACGCATACATATGTGCATAAAAACGTAGCCAAACGGCCTATTCGCGTGCCGGTAACATCGACTTCACATTTCACTTCGGGGAAGTACGTTTGTACATGAACTATACATAGAAGAAGCACAATATCGAGTTTCGGCGAAGAAGAGAAACAAAAAAAAGCTCAGGTACATGTGAGTCATGCAAGCACTGTGGAGTACACTGGCAAAAGCAACGGTTGTGTGGTAGTAGCTGTAGCAGAATGTAGCACATTTTTTTTCAAGCGCTATTAACCTCCACATTGGATGTATATATATATATATAAATATGCATGGTGTAGTGAAGAATTTTTGCCTTTTTTATTCATTCATTTTGCATTTCACATTTTTTTTTCTTTACGTTGCGCGTGTACTTCATCATTATGAAAGGTAGAAGAAAAAAATATTTGACGTCGTTGTGTAACGGCACGATGAAAAAGCTGACCGAAGAAATAAAATAAATGAGTAACTCAAAGATGGAATAAAATTTGGAATAGAGAAAAAACGAATATCACAATGTGTCACAGAATTCTGAATATTTTTTGGTACATAAACGATATCGTTTGTTATTTTAACTACATCGTTAGTGAAATGTACTCGCTATGTATATAGGCATGCAGTGCAACTTTTTATCGTAATGAAGGCAATTTTCTTCAGTGCTTTCTGTGTATGCATTAAAAAATTGTGACGATTTCGAAGCACAGTAAATTTTATAGTTTGAGGACATAAATTTATTCTTTCATTTTTGTAATGAGTGAAGTCCAGGCAAGTATTTGGCCGTAACTAAGACAAAAGTTTTCGGATTTTAATTCATCTGCAATCATTTGGATTATTTTATAATTTGTGTAAGAAAACGGTTTTTTTTTTCAATTCACTTAAAAATATCATGAGATGTAACACATTCATGAAGGAGGAATCGAATCCGTTATTCAACACGTTTCTTTTTGTGTTATATAATTCCTCTCTGTTCGGAAGTCGAGAAATATTGAACTGAACTGTCCATGATGGAAAAACATTTTGTGCGAGGCTTTACATTGAATAAATTGCCAATAACACTGCATTAATTAATTATTGTCGAAATGACTTGATACAAATTGTAGATTGAATATTTGTCGAGTATAAAAATAAAATTACCTGTAATGTAAACAAATATTGTTTGCATTAACGTCGTCAATAATCAATACAACTGTATGTCATATAAATGTATGGATATGTCAATAATTGAGGATTTGATGTAAAACTAACACGACAATTCAATACAATTTCCTTCATCGTTATTCACCAAAGCAATAACAACGTTGACGACTAAACGATTTTCCACTTTCTCTTCGATTTACACTTTCTGCTTTCCACCCTTTCATCCTATTTGTTCTTTTGTCACATCAGCGTATGTAATTGTCGGGCTGAACATTCAATCTCCATTTGCAATATTAATTTCCATCAGTACCAATGTCAATAGCGCTATTATGGCTATGGATTACAAAGTAGAAATATTTTTGTGTTTTATGACCGATTAAGAATCATCTCGATATGACCTCATGAGATTTTTCACGGAATCTACAGACGTAAACGAATTACAGTAGATATAACGGGGAAATTATTGATGAAGATAGTTCAATGTAAAAATACTCTGACATTTACATTTTCTTGTGCACTCTTCGTGTCTTCTGATATGTCATCGATACTCGCAATTTTGAAGAATATAAAGTAACTTGATATTAGACAATGAATTTTTAATTATGAGGAAACTATCATGAATTTTTGATTGAGTCCACCAGAATTTATCAATGACAGTTGAAACGAATTATTCCAATTCAGGAATCCAATCAGATAAAATATTTGGAGTTTCCAGTAACACTGGTAAGTGATAGAACGTTCATAATTGAGAATAATTGCCAATTAATTAAATTTTTTCTTCTATTCACAAGATCTTATCGAGCAGAACGTCAGAGAATCGGCGATTAATCACAGAAAAAAAAGAAGAAAATCTGCAATTTTGTTATAGACTCACAAATTGTGTCATGCGTGAACTATATTCATCGAATATTCTACTAAACCTTGGTTAAACGTACGCCATTTACCACCTACTCAATGATTTTATATGCTCTCCACTATTTCAGTCATGGCTCAAATCAATTTCTTTTCCTACATCCCTATCCACTTTCAAAGATGATTATCAAAATGTCATTTCGCGTTGGGCTATAGCTACCATTAAAATTCATTCAGGGTAAACAGTTCAATGACGTTTGCAGCCGGGATGCAACAATGTGATTGTGTTCGTGCTTAATTCCATTCCACCATTTTTTTTGTTTCATATACACAAACAGCGATACACAAGGGGTAAAAAAAAAACGAATGGAATAAATTTCTGAAAAGCAATATTCCTAACCGTTGTCGAGAAATGGACTGAGAGAAAATTGGCGAGGGCAGTTCACTCCCATACCACCCTTTCCAACATTTCGCCTCATTCGTATATTTCCACCATGTGGAAACGAAAGCGGTATACAGGCAGTGAACAAGTTTTTACGATTCGCCACCCAGCGACATGGAAAAGTTTGTGGTTAAAAAAAAAAATTTTCTATGTATTCTATGTACTGACTTCTTGCATACGCACACACAAACATAGACACTGCACGTACATGCCACTGATGTATATGAGTATGGATAATCGTGAGCAAAGTCTGACGACAGCGCGAACCTTTTGACTGTCGTCAATTCTTGCTGACTTTGGAGCTTCTTCATGTTTTTATATGACGTGACGTATAAATTTTTTTTGGTGATTATTCTGGTTTACGCGCTTCTACGGTTATAAAGGGCGTCTGAGCTACTGATTCATATCAATGAATTTATGGTGCAGACTTTGGAACACAAAAAAATAACTTGGATGTCTACGTTAATAAATTTTCATACAAAGTTATCTTCAATTATTGGAACATTTATATATATATATATGGATTCGACAAAGTGTAAATCAAAATTTTGTCATAAATATGAAATTGCTTCAACATGGATTTGCAAATGAAGTGATTAAATGTTGTTGTGTTAACTTTATGTGTTCGATTTCTCGTTCATTGGCACCTGTTTGTGTTCTGTTGTTGAAATGACATGTAAGTCGATTAGATATTCCATTCCCTTGTCAAAAGTTTTCATTGAATTATTTGTGTTCAATAGACATGATTCAATTTGTGTTTGAATAGTTACAGATGGATTTATATGAAGAAAATATGAATTGTGAGTTTGTGTTGATGTGGGTTTATATTGTGGACTATTGAGGACGCACTCACTTTTCTGCGACCGCAACAAAGCATGATTGTCGGGCTGGAGCTGCGACTTTGAGGCTGATGACAGACGTAGCTCAGTCGAGCGCCCCGTTCCCCCTGCAGCTGCACCACGCGCACCTGCAGCTGGCCTTCCTCTCGTTGTCCTTGACCGACACCAACTCGACCACCGTACTTGATGCGCACGTGTTTTCGCCACTGCATTAGTTCGGCCCGTCATGCCCACTGCCTACATCATCGACGAATTCCAATACATGAGTAAACTTGTGATTGTATGTGATGTAATTTATTAGTAAAATTGTTTGTAAGTGCTGAATTTTTCTGAAATTGATTCTTTCATTGTGCTTTGAAAATTCAATTTTCCTCATCATTGAATTTTTACCATCAGAATTTTACTTTGATACGGAAGATGAATGAAGTGGACCTTCATGATTTTGTGAATATTGATCCGAGTGCGCGATGATGTGTAGTATTGACCTCAATACAAACGACGAAATCACGTCGATACTGGTTGGGTCATTAGGTTCAATTTTGTTCATTTTTTTTTTGAAGTTTTGATTGATTTTCAATAAATGAAAAAGTGGATTTTCTGTTTTGGGATCTTGTGAGTTCAAGTAACGTTGAAGTTTGCACAACTTGACGTTCCTTCTGACTTTAGAAGTTCAAAACAATTTTTATTCCCTCTGTACAACTCAAGAGACGATCAACTTTGATTTTCATATCATAATTATCTTCAACATTGATTCCTTGAAAATTAGTTCCCCAAATTACTTGGTAAACATTATGGATGACAATGATAATCATGAAAGTACCAATTTTTTTGATATATTATTCCAAAGATGTTTCGCTAATTTTTTTCTTGTGGAAATGCCTATTCAGTAGATAGAATTTTCGAAATGATGGTGGAATGAAAGGTATCTTGGATAAACGACGATATTTCTGGATATTTCCATGCAGGGTGGTAGTAAAATTTATTTCTCCATTTGAATACGGATTCAAGATGGGATTTGTTCATCTACTACAGGACGAATTGGGGGTACTATACGAATGTATGATATGCTCTAAACTTATGCCAACTTCAAATGTATTAATATGGAATTTGGATGGATTGATCAGATAATTGTGACCAGGAGACCAGTTTTGAGCAAATGTTATATCGAATCAAATGAAGTTTGAAATACTATTGCGGACAAGAGAAAGGATACGTTGCTGTTCATGATATTCAAATTTACTGAATATTCTGATCACATAGTCAAACTAAATTCAACTTAGCCAAATAGAGCAAACAAGATAATTCAAATGAATTCCATCATTATTAAACATCTCGTGAAATCCCGTCATCGGAGTTCAACATGATGTCCATCTTCCGAATTGTTCAGAACGAATAGAAAGAGAGAACGACACTGTATTTTTCATGAGTTCAGTTTCTCCCTGTTAAACAAATTTTGAAAAATGCTATTCACAAAAACGCTGATGCATCAAAAAAAAATCTCCAAATGGATTGAAGAATTCTGTGGGGTTTGAAAATTGAATGAATTAGGGTTAATAAAAAGTATGTGGCTACTGATCAAACATTCCTCTTTCTTTTTCGTGTGCAGCAAACATAGTAATGGAAAAAGTGATCCACTTAACAATTTCCGAATACTTAAAAGCAGTTGACAGAAAACACTTGACACTCATCTATTCGTCCTAAAACTACACCAGAAATTTTTATCAAATTCTGAACCACAAGATTGTGAAACGCTGCAATTTCGATTAATCCCAATCGTAGAACTGAGATGTCACTTCCTGAAGATTACGTCAGCATTGTATTGGAAAGATAATCCATCAATATCAGACGCAGCTTTTTTCTAAAGCTTCGCAATCTTTGCATCTAAAAATTCAGGACACGTCTCACATTTCGTATTTAATACAAATTCCACTTGAATATTTTTTTTTCTCGAATCACTCGATCCATTCTTATACCAAAATACATCAAATTAGATTTATATATTCAATATACATCTGCAACGAAATAGAAAGCTTTCTCCTTCTCTTCTTTAAGTTCGAAGCGAATCTGCTCAACAAATGATCGATCTTTATTGATCTGAAAAATTGCATACAATCTCATGTTAATTATTTCTTCCATTTTTAATTGATTGTAATAATGAACAGAAATTAAAAATTCCTCAAATTTAAATTCTTCATTCTTTAATCGAACAAAATTTCTAATCCAGTAATATAACTCAAAGACTATTTCGAAATTTTCCAGTATCTACATATCCACGTGTATGAGTGGTGATTTGGAACATTCATGAATCCCAAACGTTCAACAGAATCGATCCGAATCGTTGCATTCTGTAATCACCCACATCAACGAAGATTATATCTCAACTCTTGAGAATTTCTAATATCTCAATTCAACCTACTTAATATGTTCCAATTCCGACTCAAATCAATTCAGTCTTTAATTATTTATTCGATATAGTTTCCAATCTAAAATCTTTTGCTTGAAAAACGTTGCTGAAAAATTATGATAATAATATCATTGACTACGTCACTCTATCGATTATTATGTCATCAACAATGTGAAGTGTCGTCAATATTATTTCATGGATATCCAAGTCTATAAGCAAGTGTCTTCATATCAATACATTGAAGATAAAATTGATAACTGTTAATAATTTTTGTGATGCTATTCCATCAACTATCGACAAAATATTAAAATAGTTACTAAAATATAATCAATTCACCGATGACTTGCTCTAAAATAATTCATCGACACAATCGTCTTCGGTCATATGCATCCACATCGATTAACAGTGAATTTCAATGACGAGATTATTTTTGAAATACAAAAGTGATTGGATTGTAGGATGTAGGTAGGTATAGCCTGAAAATGTCCAAAGCTAAAAATAGAAAATATAAAATAACTTACGAAGTAAAATAATTTTACAGAAGTCGTGCATGTTCAATGTTTGAATAATTGTTTACAACAATATCTCGTTACATATGACACATTTTTTCCCATACACCATTATGCCCTCATTAGAATTTCACTGAGTTGCTCGGGTAATTTGGCAATGGAGCGAGCCAAGAGAAAAATTTTAATGAGCCATACAGAGACACACATATCCACAAAGAGAGGCAAACCATATTTGTGACAGTAAATCAAATGTCTCTACCACTTATTTATTTTCGAATTAACAAAAAATTATTAAATAAAAATATTGAACGAATATATTTACGATAAATCAACAAACACATTATTGACATAAAACATTTTATATTTACCTTCTAAAAATCATGTCTCGTGGGAAGGGCCAATAGGTCCCTACTTGACCAATTTTCATTGGTTCCACTCATCGTCTCGTTCACCAATAAGACTTCACGCTCACCTATAAACCAAAATTACACGTCCAACAGATCGATATTCAAACTATTTTCACATAAAGTCTACAAAACAAATATCCAACACACATTCACAAACGTACATATAAATATTGTATGGTAACCCGTAATAAAAATGAATGACAAAATGATGAATAAGTGTCCAAACGCAAACAGAACCGGCCGCCTATTTCGACATACATCTATATATAAGTATATATGTATTTATATATATTTGAACGAGCATATGTATATATATAGATACACAGGAGTAGTAGTACGCAAAATCGATAAAAGACGTAGATTAAGGTCGGCCGCGCCGGCAGTCGAAGGGTCGTGCCCGTTATATCCTTGCGGAAAAATTACCGGCATCTCCCATAATCCATTTTCAAGCTCATTCACACATGAAAAAACACATTCGTAACAATAATCACTAATTCATACGCTCCCATGAACACTAATGAATACACGAATTTGAATATATGAACCTGATGAAAAATATTAGGAAAAAATGTAAAATATTTTGTGGCAGCTGAATGATGTATGAATTTTTAATTACAAAAAACTCGGAAAAAAATAGGGTTGAAAAAACTGGAAGAAAATAAGGAATGAGTAATATGAAGTAGGGCGCAGAAGGAAGAGTTAAAAAAAAAGGCGACATATATGAGGCGGTAAAGAAACGAGAACGGGGCGGAAGGCGGGGGGGACACCGCGCGCGCCCGAGGCTCCAAAGGAGCTTTCACGATATCGTGGTGGCGTGCCAGCCGATGTCCCGGACCAGCCGCGGATCGATATACCCTTTTTTTTCTCCTCTCCCTCTTATATAGTTTCTTTTTTTTTCTCCACTTTTTATTCTTCCTCTTTGTGAAACAGAAAGGAACAAACCATCAAAGTGAGAGCGCACAACGTGTGTCTACACACAACATACAATGATAAATGATACAGCAACGATACACGCGTCTACGCGTGAATGCAACGAAAGACACGCGAACCAGTTGGTACATTGAGCAACTGTGAGGATAAAGGGGATGAACAGCATGCAGATCTGATGAGAAAAGTGGTTCGAGTACTTGTTCACACCGCCGTGTGAGATTTTCTTTTATCACTTCCAATGAAAAATGAGTAGGAATATTTTTTTTTCTTTCCAATATTGATAATGTCAGGAGGAAAATGAATGAATGAATGAATGAATGAATGAATGAATGAATGAATGAATGAATGAATGAATGAATGAATGAATATAGATTGTGGTTAATATTAAATTTATCTGAAGAAATAGTAATAAATGTGTGAATTTTTTAATTGCAACAACGATCAATATTACCTTGTGTCACTGATGAACTCAAATGGTTATTGCACATACAGAACTCATACACATGCATTCGATTTGAAAGAAAACGTTTTGCTTGAATCTCATACGTCCCTGACCGTGCACTCGCATTTACACACACTCATTAACGTATACGTACATGTATATACAAACGCGAATGATCCAGTCAATGCGATATAAGACGGGACGCGATTCCACACCCCCGTTGAAACCATTCGCGTTCGTCGCGGTAGCCAGTTTTGTATATATATATA
>JABMBR010006230.1:0-11082 GCA_018881525.1 Meteorus sp. PSUC_FEM 10030008
GGCTATGCAAAAGGACGAGAATAAAATAATTTGGGAAAATTGAAAATGTTATGAATGCTTTGTTCATCTGTTGCTTACACTTATAATTATATTTGAGTTCGACACATTTTTTTATATTTTGATGCAAACTATATAGTGCCACCACTCCTGAAAAGAAAAGAAAATTTACATTTTTGGTACCCCTGATAGCACAGCACGCTCGGACACAAGAATTTGCTGTGCGCAAGTGTGCGGCACAGTGCCGTAGTTGGAGAACACTCAATCTAGAGCACAGAGCGGCACTGTGCTCGTTTGTGCTGTAATTGGAAAACACCCAGTATGAATCAGTGAAAATACGGTTGAACCAATGGGACCATTTCTCGGTTGGATAGCTCACTCTACTTCAAACTGCCTCTAACAAACAGCTGAAGTGCCATAATAGTTCCAGTTGTATTCGATAGGTGACTGTACTCACTAATAAAATGCGAATTCAATAATTCGAATATTTCATACCATAGAGTGCTGATTTTAGAGCGAAATAAAAAGGGGCCATTTCGAATAAGAAGCCCCAAGTGTACTCTTGATTTTACTGTTAGAATTTATCCAGTATAGTATTCTGTGTGTTTACTTGAAAGAGAAAATGAAAGAAAAAACTTGACAAATATGAAGGAGGCATTGTAGTTGAACTCTCAAAAACCATAAAGTATTTAGCATTTCCCTCACGGTTTTCATGTTCCGTCCTGGCTCCTGAAAAGTGGCGCGCATTTTAAAATAACATCATCGCTCGCCGGCACAAAATTTTTCTTTATCTTTTATAAATTACTAGAGTTACTCATAATTATACGCAGTTGAGCAAGTTTTGGTCTCGGCACGACCTTCCACAAGTATAGTCTAAACTGTTTTTGCAGATTGCCGACCAGAATATTTTGTTTCTGCCAATTCTTGCAACTCATGATTATTATCATATAGTTAACTTCCACGAAGTCTTTATGTACAATTTGTTCGAATTTCATGACACAAAAATTATTTCAACAACCCCCTCCGCACAAAAATTATAGCGTGGCTCAAATAGTTGACCATCTATCCTATTAATTAAAATTTTTCGTCATTACTTGTGAATTTCTTCTAAACAACCTTGACCAATTGGGCCACCCGATCCATATGAAGTTTTAATTCATTTATCCTATATCTATTGAAACCACCAACGTCCATCATACGGTAAAGATTTTCACATTGAAATAGTTCTATGAAGGGGGGAGCACGTGAAGTTTCGGATAGTTATCATCATTATTACATGAAGCGTTCCACCATATCACGTCACAAGGATAAATAGGTATGGGATGGGAATGAAGAGAGGAAGTGAAAGGAACTCATTTCTTAGTAGAAGTTTTTAGGAAAAATGAGAGAGCTAATTGAAAATAACAAAAAAAATATTCTATATAGCATTCATCCAGAAACAGTATTAGTTTCTGCAAAGTAACCCTGGAGAATGAAAAGCAAAATTGAGAATTTCTCATTTTATCCATTTCTAACATAGAGGTGAACCAAAAGTAAAATCAAATCTTCAATAATTGTCCATTATATCAGAAATCACTGCATTATCACGGTGATTATTCAAAATTTTTTGGGAGAAATTTGAATATTAATGCGGTAATCGTATAGCATAAAAAATGGCTGAAACAACTATAGTTTGACCGCACTATAACGGTAAATATACGGCATGAGCGTAAATGCCGAAAAATTAAAATTGGTCAATACATGTACTAAATCTGATAGAGAACAGAAATCTAACTGATTCGTTCATCGTAACAGCCGATGTTGGCAGTTCGCCAGTTGCAGAGCATAATGCGACTCAGTGGCGCATAATGCCGAAGTGCGCTGATACTTAATTGGAACGCGCATTAGTTTTCAAATGCATCGACAGAATGTGCAAAGTTCAGTGTTATGAGACAAAATTGTCCACAATGAATCTGGAATATTGAGAAACACAACAAGCAACAATAATCGAATAATAATAATTGAAACATTTATATTTGAACGCTTCATTCAAAGACTCAATCAAACCATTGCAATGTTGACGTCGCATTTTTATAACTATAAATGAGCACTGCTTCCTATTATTATTTTTCGAGAAACATGTTTATTCAAGTTTCAATTGATGACTTTCAATTTTCCATAGAAATTGTAAGAAAATTACTGTAGTTACTTAAAAGAAGGTGTACTGCAATGGTTGGTAGAATAGGAATCACACGTTAAATGTGCTATTTTAAACTTCCAATAGTTTAGAATTAAGCACCGCAGGAAGGGTTTTAAAAATTATCTACGTATGAAGGGTACTCATAGGTATGTGAATTCAGAATTTCAATGATCATCCAAGAAGAATATTTTCCTTGGGAACGTCTAACCATAAATAGAAACTCCTTAAGGACTCATGAAGATGTCATGATACTATTTGGGGGATTATCAAAGTTCTTATATAGTTTATAGTGAATTTTTTAATATTAAACTATTTTGATAAAAAAAACTGCTCAGATATCATTCCTTGATATTTGATGTTATCTGTACTTATGAAGTGATGAAGTAAATATTCTTTCGGTCGTTTCAGAAGCAGAATCGTTAAAATGGGGCGGTTCCCATACGAAAAAATCGTTTTTTTTTATTCGCGGTATGGTACACATTTTCTATTAATTTGTGAATTTGAGAGGTCATTCTGGATCCACAAAAAATAGGGAGAGAAGATCAGTTTTGAAGTTGTACAGAAAGGTTATTACTGAGATAAAAAGTAATTTCGAGAGGAACTGCCCGTTACAAACGGCAATGATGAACATAACGAGTTATTATTTTTGACGAGGATAGCAATCATATAAGTTTACAGTGTAATCAAATTTTCGGCGATGCATTAAAAAACCGTAGTACATGAAGATCTGAAATCTAGTGCACCAACATACCCACAAATTATTATTTTGATATCTATCTGAGACCGATTCACTCTACTTATCGTTCCTTGGCCTTCGAATGAAATTATCAATTAATTCATATTTATAGCCGTGGTGCAAGTGTGAATTCTGAGAGAACATTTATCGAATAATTGTTCGATAAATCCCGCGCCCCCCATCCGCCATGTTTCGTATGGTGGTGAATACGAGAAAAATTATGTCTTTATTACCAGAAGTGACAACAGTTTGATGGATACATATATACATATATGCAAATTAATACTATTTTTTAATTTCTGAATTAATGATCGAGTAATTGACGGTTATTGGTGAGTGAGTCGTATTGTTCTCAGTTAGTAATGATCTCGTCATGCCGCCAACTTGTGCTCGTCATCGACATCGCCTACAAACTGATGAACAGCCAGTGCAACTTCAGCAACTAGTTGAGTAGCGCCAACTAAAGTTTCACACTCGGCATAGACTCTCACAGCGTCTTCCGTACCGGAAGGCCTGAAAGTCGAAACATCAAATACAAGTTAGAATCATTCATAGGTTCCTGAGTCCATGTCAATCTGAGGGCAGGAATAATTCATCATTTGTGTTTCATTATTCACCCATAATAAATTATCTCATATTTTCCGTAGCGTCTTCATAGCAAGTTTTGTCCTGAGTGACCATGGTGAGTCGACAACTTATTTCGAATTTCACTTGGAAATTATACAACAATTATTCTCCCACTTTTATGTTTTTTTTTTCCAAATTATTTGATTAATCGATATCCCAACATCTGGTTTTCTCAGAATTCTTTTTCACCGAGATAGATCTATTGTTTGAGTGTCATGATCAGTTACGATAAATTCGTGAACGTGTCTTGCCGACATGGCTGAAGTGCAGGTCATGAAATTGTGTTTGCTGTGTTTTTTTTTCTTTCCAATGATACACATTCATGTATCGATTCTTCAGGAAGATATTCCATCATGGTCTACGCGAGTCAAAATCTTCAAATCATGACAATCAGCGCAACAAAACATTTACAGATTGAATATCGCAGTCCACGACTCTCACACAGGATATGCCAGTCGTGTTGAGGTATTTCAGTCTCATCCGATAATGTCAGAGACTGGTAGGAGATGGACGATGTCATGCCTGCCCAATTTTTATCTTTCGATATGTCATATAGTGGAGTCCTTTTTTTGAAAGCTATTTTTTTTTAACCAACCCTAAATTCAGTTGGAAATGTTCAAAATGAAGTTCATTGGAAATGTGAACCCATAATATTAAATCTAAGTACTTTTCCAAAGCGTAGGAGGGTTTCCCATTCAAAATATACATAAAATTTGTACATAAAATTCATGTTACTGTATTGTATGAGTCACTAATATCTCATTCTTGCAGAGAGTTTTTGTTCTTTCGACGTTGTTTGTGAGTGACCGGATTCATGAAAAATAGTTGCGGAATAAACTTATGGGAAGTTTGGTTCTCTAGAAAACAGACCTATGCGCCGAAATTCCAAAATTGATACTTGTTGAAATATTGAACGATGCTTCAATGAAAAGGTTGATTCAGCAATTCTGAAAAATTCCATAAAACGAGAAAGTTGACACTTTATATTTCAACAAATATCAATTTTAGTGATACGGTTTGTAAGACCTTTCTGACAAGAATTTAAATTTCCAAAAAGTTTCTCTCTCAAATGTTAGCCATAGATTCAGCCATCTATGAAATAACGTCAAAGCCGTAAGATTTTTCTATAGAAATCCGATCTAGGGTGTATTCGTTTTGGGTGCTGACAGTGCTGTGAGCGCCACTGATCGAATTTTCAGCATCTGCAGCGGCAAGATAAACACTGAAAACACCGCTTAGTGACGCTCGCAGCACTCCCAGCGCCCGAAACGAATACATCCTTAGTGACCCGTACAATCTTACAAATACGGTCCACAGTTATGTCACACTGGGCACTTTTGTAGAGTATTAAGTCCTGAAGGCGTCGCCCTTTGGTACAATAAGACAACATGAGTTGCTGTTGGGACATAGATCTTTGAAGAGAAAACACTGAAAGTTACGTGTATTCTAAATAGGAAATCGAGAAGATTCCCAGTAAGAATCATATACAGATATTGTTGTGAAGCAGGAAACAGAGAGTTACAGATATAATATGAATAATACGTGGAGCGTTCCACCACATCACATAACGAGGATGAATAGGTAGGGGATGGAGATGAAGAGAGGGAGGAAAGGGACATTTTTCTTAATTGAAATTTATAGACTGAATGGGGAAAAAATCGGATAGTACGCCCCCGGAAATTATTTAGAGTTGATATTAAGAGCTAGAATTTTTGAGGGAGTATGTTTTGACATTTTTAATAAATTTTAATGTCGGGAGTGGGAAAGAAGCATCCTAATATATACATTGTTGGCGTGAGTTCGGAAGCGTTATCTTAAAGGGGGAGATACCCGTAAATACCCATATTGTCCTCTGATTTTCGTTGAAAGTCTTTTAAATGAAGGAGTCATAATGTTTTCCTTAAAATTGGCATGTAGTTTGTTTCAACATTAAAATAATATGAAAATAATTTTTTTCTCAATCATTCAAAATGGCGAATGTACATTCAATTCTTCGATGAACGATCGCAACGCGACTTCACAATCGGCGGCCATTGTAGCATTGGGGTCAGTAAACAGAAACCAAAAAACCAAAATTTCTTGCGTTTATCAATATCATAATTTCTAGATAAATTAGAAAGAAAATTGAAAATAAAATAGTTAAAAGAAAACAATGAATTTTGCGGCGAATTCTCCTACTGTTTTTGTTACGAGAGAATTATTTTTTCAAAAAATTTTTGAAAACTTTCGAATTCACATAGAAACTAATATCATCAAAATGATGTGTACAAAACTTTATAAAAATCGATCAATAACTTTCTGAGTTATTACGTACGCCGATTTGAGAAGTTCCGCTGCGACCGTCCTCGAAGAATTGAATGTACATCCACCATTTGAAATGATCAAAAACAGGAAAGATTTTTTTTTATCAATCTAATGTTAAAACAAACTACATGTCAATTTTGAGAAAAATATTATGACTCCTTCATTTAAAAAAAAAATTGTGAGAATCAGAGGAAAATATGGGCATTCACAGGTATCCCCCCCCCCCCCTCAACTTCAGGATCTCACGAAATGTTCAAATAACATAGAAAAGTGTTGAATACAAGAGCGTGTTGGACCATCTAATGGAATAATTCATATTGTAAAGTACTTCTATAGACTTCCAGAATGAAAAAAAAGCGCTACATGACGAAAGAAATTTCAGATCAGAATAGAAAAGTTACCTTACGAAAGAACGGCCTTGTGGATAATGAGATATCAATTCATCAATTCGCTCTTGCAATCCTAGTGGTGAAACGCACTTTCGTTCAGCATCGGTTGTTTTAATTGCATTCCTATCAAGGATATGCACTTTCAGTTGTTTGTTAGGTAGATCAGAGAAACTTCGACCCCACGTAGCTAGATCCCAGTCCTTCGCATACAATATCGTCTCAACTAATAGCATGTCACTCAGAGCATCGCCAACAGTTTGGTTCACAATGTTCATTAAGTTGCATAACTGTAGAGCTGCTTCCTTCTGACTCTCTGTAATACTATGAAAATTTTGAATGCCCATCTTCCCAGAAACTCAATGATCGACTGACGAGGGTGCGTACGAGTTGGACATAATTCTGAATATATTCCAAAAGAGCGCGTAGGAATCATATCGAACGAACGTTGAAGTTGGGAAGAAAGTTCGCAGTTTTTTTCGCTGGAGAACTATTTGTTTCACTTCCGGGTTATTGTTATTTGTGATGATATACAGGGTGGACCTTAACTCGAGGACACGAAGCACGTGACGTTATAGAGAAAAAAAAATAAAAATAATGGCGTTTGATTCATTTTCCTATCTTGATTCCTTAATTTGTTATAACTTTTTGAAAATTGGCCAATAGCAGTGGCTGTTTGCTATTTATCCTTGTTACCATCCATGACTCCGCGTGTTTCCCGTTTCACAGCAATATCTGTGTATAAAAATGGCGAATTTTCAAAAAATTATGACGAATTCAGGAATAAAGATAGGAAAATGATTCAAACGCCATTATTTATATTTTTTTCTCCTCTATAACGTCACGAGCTTTGTGTCCTCGAGTTAAGGCCCACCCTGTATGGTGAAAAACATAAATCGCAGAAATCTCACCAATGAATGCTGGTACTATGACGGTTTTCATACTACTATTCATTCATCAGGAGGTTTATGGTTCTAACAACCACTGGATGGTGAATGATCTGAATTTTATTGAAAGTGATGTCTTTCCTGTTCCCACAGTAAGAATGTTGAATTTACCCAAAAACACGGTTCATTGTTAGCGGGGATCAAGAACGCGGCGACCTCACATTCCTCATTTCCATCCAAGCCCCCCCCCCTTCTCCCTTCCCCAATGAATTTCGCAAGAAACTTTTCTATATGAGGTGCGGTATTCCATCGAGGGTACATTCTTGAAGGAAACAGATGCTGCACCGTCGTTTTTTTAAATACGTTAACAAACGTCCAAGATATAATGACACTAAGTTTGACCTCAGGCATGTGTGACATAAAAGATAGATGTCACATACCACAGGATATCCAGCATTGTTCGTACGTGTCGTATGCTATTTTTCTCCATTCTTCGCCGAATGTGTACAAACTATCGAACAGCTAAACTCAGAAGTCTCAGAGCGGAATGATGCCTGAAAGTACGAACTTTCCTCGTGGGATGAATAAAACTTTGTTCCGACGGTCAAACATATTGTCAAGATCACTTGCAACACATTTCGTTCTGATTCCATGAATAAGTAAATCTTTTGCAATGAATTATTGAATGAAGTTTATCGTGTGTCATTATGAAACAACTTCTTCCGAAGTTGTGGCAATTACTTACTCCCTGTTCGCCAAAACACAATGAATTTCTTCAACCACTTTATTTTGGAAAATGACGGTTCCATGGCCATTCGCTTCGAAATATACACCAATATCAAATTCATGCGCTTTTTTATGAAGATGCTTCACACCAGTGTTGGTACACACAACAGGAACACCCTATAAAAAATTAAAACCTGATACGATCGAATGAAGAAAGCATAAATATATTCAAATATCCACATTCTAATATGAAAGACATACCAAAACTTTGGAAATATAGTTGGTTGATGCGCCATTCGCATAGGCTGTTTGAACCACCCCCAATGATATTGATAACCCGCTGATTCCAATCAAGTTTTTGATATAACTCGTTATGAGTGTAGCAATTTTATCACCATCAAGCAAATAAAATTTTCCATCTTCATCTACATAATAATAAACAATTCTATCTGCATCACCATCAATTGTTGCACATCGGACATTCGGGGTACTCGGACTATTTATGGGTGGAACTTGATGAATTTTCACGTAGTCAGCACCGCACTGGGTAAATGTTCGAAAAATAAACAAACATGAGCTACTTGAAGAGAATGAACACAAAAGTTGATACATTCAAGAATTGATGTGCTAATGATATTCTATGTTGAACTTGGTATCATATTCTCCGTTTTGCACTTCCATAAATGAACTGTTAATGCGTCGAAAAATGAATGAGATGCAATTAACACCACGTTTGTCTTCATTATGACAAGCACTAGCCCCAGAGAGTTCTAAGGCGTAAAAAATTTCGAATTGTAATATCATGAAAAGCCGGTGAAGACTACCATAAATTTGAGAACTTGTCATTCAGTAACTTGAAAAAATTAGAAAAGCTGAACGTTGAAAAATTAAAATTGTAAGAATAAGCAAGAGAAGCGAAATGGGAGGAACTATTATAGGGGTGATTCCCTCTCCTTTCCAAATCGTGGCGAATAGGTAGAAAGTACAATGAAGCATGAAAGTCCCGGTCAACTTTTCGTTCAATCAATATCTCCACGAATGTTGCAAATAGGTAGAAATAGTTAATATCCGTCCCTTTTACTCAAATTAAAAGATTATTTTACTTGGTGATTGAGTAATCCTGTACCATCATTGAACAGTTCAATCTCTAAGATTTCTGTAAGTTGGTTTTGGAACGCTTTGATCACTTGAGCCCCGACTCCATTGGCTGCATCCAAATATATTTTTTTCGTGTATAGATTTTTCACGTGCGTGCCTTTCCCGTTCTTGAAAGCATCGCACAATTTCATCACATAGCCATCGTGTGTCGCTTCGCCGTGAACGTTATTGGTATTGATGCAAACTACGAAATAATGCAATTGTGGCGTGGTTACAACTCCAAAATCTTTCACTTCCCCATTTGCTGCTTCGATACCGTCGATAGCTGATCTCGACAGGGTAACACCACTCTGTCTGGAATCTCTACCCATGATAACTACGGCTGGAGCTTTTTCATTGATTACATGCTCTTCAACAATTTTTTTCAACGTTTCAATCAGCTTCGCATCTTCGACATTTGCGAGAGTCGTTGCAACATCCTCCCAACTACTCTCTAACATTTCACCATTGGGATCAACAAGTTTCACACCATTGTCGGGTTCCTCATTATGACTGGCAGTAATCATCATTCCGATTGCGGCACCCATTACTTTCGATCTCAAAACTGCCAAAATTCCCATTCTGAATAGAATATGATCTAGAGATTCTGCTCTGCGAATAATAATCATGACATCAATTTCACGAAGAAACCATCCATATGCATCCAAGCAACATACAAACTGACCCTATAGTACATCTCAGAACAATATTGAAATTCTCATTCTTTGACAACACTTTCAATACGTGAAGAAACATACCTCATACGGAATCCGGCAGTTCCATATTGAATGAATTTCCGTAATCTATTAGGATGTTTTGAAATAGAAATATCATGAATGGCGGAGTAATTCATTTTCAAAATTTGATTACGGTGTTATATACGATCGTTACGGTGTTTTACGAATCACTGTGAAACCACTTTAGGTAGTTTACCCGCGACAGTCCAGTCAAAAAGTATAGGATTAGTACTATCCTTAAGCACATAAGCTGTACTGCGACTATACACTATATTTTTGTAACGTAACTGTATTGCTTTCACTACCATGTCCCCTATACGTATAAACACATACTATGAGATAATATTCTATATAGGAATGTGGCAATGTCGCGTTATTCTTATTCTTATTTATCTAAATTATTCATCTAAATTACACTATAAAATTTATTCTTTCATATTAATGTCTATTAATTATTTTTAACAAACAATAGTTGAGAATGTTTCTTCTGGGAAATATTAAGTTAATTTGAAAAATTCCTGCTATTTTTATTTGCTCTGACATTTTACTTGTGACACCGTTGTCACATCGTTTCCATGCCACTGGTCATCATCTCTCCCCACAGAAAATAATCGGTGAAACGAGTGATTTATTATAATTTTTAATCGAAAATGCGTGGTAAATAATTTCTAATTTTCCCTCATGTCATGTAAGTGTAGTATTCTAAGTTTTATCAGTTCTTCATAGAGATGGTGAAAGTAATTCACTAATAAATAAAATTCAATTGATCATTATCCCACGCTTCCCGTATACTACATGTACAAATCATGTCATTTTCAATTGCAAATATCTCAAGTCTGACGTGATGAATCATCTTCAAATTTCGACAGCATGTATATTATACATTTAATTGTTTATGTTATGAGTTTTGAGAAATTCTTGAAATATTGCTTTGATAACCGTACTACCTTAACTATGGTAATCTGTGCTGTCAAATCAGGCCGAAAAAGTTCTCCCACTTTTCAGATATTTCAATGGTTTCTCTATTGGTTTGGCCGAAAAGTGAGAGAGTTTTTTCGGCTTGATCTGGTGGGAAAAAATACTACGATATTGCTACAATTCAGTATGTGAAACTAAGCTGTGCTGCCAATCTTGGCGGCAAAAGTATCTGTGGGGCCAAACCAGTGGACTCTGCATCAATTGGGCCGTATAGAGGAGGTAAATTTACTGCCAGGTCTGGGAGCACTACTGGAGTGTAGTTATAGGGTGTTTTCCAATTACAGCACAAACGAGCACAGTGCCGCTCTGTGCTCTAGATTGAGTGTTCCAACTACGGCACTGTGCCACACACTTGCGCACAGCAAATTCTTGTGTCCGAGCGTGCTGT
>JABMBR010006231.1:0-11067 GCA_018881525.1 Meteorus sp. PSUC_FEM 10030008
ATATGAGGAATACTCTACACTGCTCACACAAATAGAAGCCACGCTCAACTCAAGACCACTAGAACCATTGAGTGACGATTCTGAAGACTTCACGGCGCTTACTCCAGCACATTTTCTGATTGGCAAACCAATATCTTCATTGCCGGAGCCAACGGTTCAACACACACAACTGTCACCGCGAGCCAGGTGGCAATACATACAACACACTCTACAACAGTTCTGGTTCCAATGGTCATCTCAATACCTGCAACGCATGCAATCCATCTCAAAGTGGCACCATCCCTGCCATCTCATCAAAGTTGACTCTATGGTTCTACTGAGTGACGAACGTTTTTCACCCTGCCAATGGCCATTAGGAAGGGTACTCACGCTCCATCCTGGACCAGATGGATTGACTCGAGTTATAACTATTAAAACAGCTACAACTACTTTAACTCGACCAATTGCAAAATTGGTCATATTGCCTGTTTCAGATCAAGTACATTCATCATCAACACGTTGATGATCGCGGGCGAAATGTTCGAGATTTGGCCAAGTCAACGACTGGCCACCTCACTCAAAGAGCAGCACCTCTCGGGTGCTGTCACACATTTACACCACTACAAGCGTGTCGTCTAGGCTAGGCGACACACACGCACTTACAGAGCCTACAGAAGTGTGTCTGTGTACCTGGAAGAATTAGCCTGGATGACATCCCAATCATTGAGAAGAGTATTTATTTGTAACCCGCTCTCTCTTACCCATGGAACACTGATACGGGGAGTGCGGCGTTACAATTCATAATTCCTATCTCCTATCAAATGATTATTTTATATCATTGATACAAATTTCCACATTACCTTTGAGGTATTGTATCATGACGCGTTCCCTTTATTTTTCATGGCGGGTCCCCAGTGGGCCTAAAACCATGTAACCTGAAAATAAACCTTGAAAGCCTCAACACCAGCACCTTAAAAATAACCTGAAAATAAACCTTGAACACCTCAACACCAGCACCTCAAAATTAACCTGAAAATAAACCTTAAACTCCTCAACACCAACACCTTGAAATTAAATATCATTCACGACGTGTCCATCATCCAATAATCATCACTATTATGAGAATGTCGCACCATTTTCTCCGACACAGGCTTCTTCCTTTGAAGATAAACAATATTGGAAGACATCTTTCCCACCAATTCTCTGTCAATTGCTTCTTCCGTCCTCTTGAATTTTCCAGATTTTGAATTGGATCTCACAACGCAAAGTTCATTCAAAGTGTCCATGCTCAATTGGTTTCTCTTCTTCGTTTTCATATCGGCTATTGAAGGAAAAGCTCTCTCAGCTGCAGCGTTCGAATGAAGAAGAGCTCTGATCACACTTAGCAATAACCGGAAGTTCGGGAACTGTACATTGCCATCTGAAGTTGTAAGGGCGCAAATTTCCTCCCACATATCGTCAAATGTTAATTCACACCATTGTTTCTTCAGAGCTGGATCGATATTGTACAGTAAACGCCATTCATTCATAACCAAGTGCTCTTCCGAAATTCGAAGTGTTCGACAAACGTTTTCGACACCAATAATCGACGATTCTCTATCAGAATCGGATAGAGCGACTTCATTAGAGAAAACAGTCAAACTGGTCAAAATTCGTCGTCAAATGGTAAACGTTCACGCACTCCTTCCGCAGCTTTTACAAAGAAAGTTGAGCAATCACATCGCACTTGATTAATGATCGATTCAGACACGCTCATCTTCAATTTTTCTTGCAAATAATCCTCACACTGATCTCCAACATCTATGTCAGAATGATCACGATGGTTCCCAATTGAATCGAATTCAATGTTCCGAATCTCATTGTTCAAAATTTCAGGGTTCAATAGAGCCGGTTTCAGGAACTCTTGAAGTATTTCCACAAGCAATTTCTTCGAAGATGGTTGCAACTTTTGTATCAATGTTTCATTAGACTGGAAATGCGCATTGATCTTTTCCAAAGAGTCAAGAGCAAATTCCAGGAAAAGCAAATATCCTTTGGTCCTGGGGTCATTCATGATCCCCAGTAAAACATCTGCAGTTGCAACTTTTTGCAAAGACTGCTCCATTAAAAAACCATTTATTGCGTCCCAGTTACGCAAAATCTTTATCATACAGATTTGACGAAATAACCACCTCGTTGGTGCAAATCGCAAAAGATTAGAAGGCTTATCTTCGTAAGCTCGCTGGAATTCACGGAAACCAGCGAATCGTTTAGGACTGCCAGTGAATAGAATTGGAATACCCGCAATGAAATCTTGAATTTCCCGTGGAATCGCCGAGCATGCATCTTTTGCAATCAGCGCCAAAGTGTGACATATGCATGGCAGTGTAAAAAGATAAGGCAGCTCTTGAACCAAATGGGTTCTGAACGAATTGTTTTTCCTCATCATGACTGCTACATTACCACATGCAATTCCAATGAGTTGTTCCGATGGAATTTGGTTTTCTGTCAATGCATTTGTGAACTCTTCAGAAAGGCGCTTCGGAGAACAATCAGTAGCATCGATGTGAATTAATTGCACCAACTCCGTCCTTGCAATTAGTGAATCTGGATCGACATATCGCACCACCAATGTCATCCATTTGTCATTTGCGATGTCACTTTTTTCATCAACAAACGCAGAAAACTTTGTTTTCTGAAGATCTTTGACGATTTGTTGAGAATGATGAACACTGATGACATTGTTGATAATTCCAGCAGCTTTCGTTTTACCCATCGTCATCTTTTGCGAAACAGCGGGTTCTTGTCCGATGGATTGAAACAAGTGCAACATTTGTGGCGCAATGGACATAGGAATCTTGTTAACTGCTAGAAACTCGACAACCTGAATTTCAGCAGCTTTTACTCGTTCGTTGAAATCCATCTCAGGTGGACATGGAGCAGTTACATCTGATTGATCAGCGTTGGGATTCACCGTTTCCATCATCTTCAAATGCAACACGATTTTGGAATGCCTGTCAATTTTCGAAGTGCTGCACGATAAAACTTTATCACAAATTGCACAAAAGAATTTTGTTGAATCTGGTGGGTATCCTTCACCCAAGTCTTCCACTGTGGATAATCGTCGAACCACTGGTGTTGAAGATACATATTTTTTCTGGATTTCTCCACAGAAAGCTTCGATGAATCCATGATAAACTATGAATTAATATCAGTTGATACGACAATCTAGAAAAATCGATTAAACAAAAGAAAACACGAAACAGGAATGTTTTTAAAAAAATGGAAGATTAACTTCAAAACTGAAACTAAAAATATAATTAATTGTGTGTGAGATATTATGAAATAATATGTATGAATGAACGAGATGAAAATGATTATTCAAATGATATAAATCGTTATAGAAAAGATCGAAAACAAACGTGAAACATCCGCGCGTTCTGAGGTATAGCCGAGTATTTATTTCTGTTCATATTGGAGACTGCAATACAGGCTTGCAACGAATACTCGGCTATAGCCCAGATTGAGATATTGTTTACGCATGTATTACAATATTCATTTCATCTACTGAAACAATGAAGTACGATGTGGAATGAAATTCAAAATGAAAAGATTTTGAAATAAAATGATCATTGTAATTGATCCCTTGTCCTATATGAAAACGATAAAAAAAATAGATCAGCCCTGTCCGGAATCCCAAATATGGTCGTGAGGGACATTTAATTCTGAGATGCATGTGTATAGGTGTTTGAACTTTATTTATTTTCAGGTTACAATGCCTCAAAGGTGATGTGGAAATTTGTATCAATGATATAAAATAAATATTTAATAGGAGATAGGCAGCGTGAGACGTAATGTAATACGGGGAGTATATAGTTGTCCCGCTCACTCTCGCAGTGACAACATACAAGATTATTCTCCCCTCTCTTTCGCTCGCACGCATCATAGGCTCAATCGCCTATTCTCTCACTCTCGCAGTGGCAACATGCGAAATCATTTTCCCTCTCACTCTCACTCGCACGCATAATAGGCCTAGTCGCCTATTCCCTCATGTGCGGCGTCACTCACCACGCTACGATAGAACGACCACGTCTCAGTATATCTATAGCGCGGCGAGTTATCATGACAAGTATATTATCGATATACTGGAAAGCATATATAAAAAGTATAATGAAACAAGTGATCAATGATGAAATGATCCAGGTCCAATTAACTGCTTATTAATGTTCGGAAAAAAAATTAACCCTGACCGGGGATCTGTAAAAAGGTCCTGCATTCATATAGTAGTGACGTCGTGAGAGACATTTAATTCTGAGATGCATGTGTTGAGGTGTTTGAGCTTCATTCATCCTCAGATTGCATGGTTTCAGGCCTACTGGGGACCCGCCATGGAAAATAAAGGGAATGCGTCATGATACAATAACTCAAAGGTGATGTGGAAGTTTGTATCAATGATATAAAATAATTATTTGATGTGAGATGGGAATTATGAATTGTAACGCCGCACTCCCCGTATCAGTGTTCTCCGGGTAAGAGGAAGCGGGTTAGAAATGAATACTTTTCCCCACAATGATTGGGATGTCATCTAGGCTAATTCTTTCAGGTACTTTCCCCAATTCCAGGATGCGAAATAACAATTGAAATGATAATATGAGATAGAAATGATGTGCCTCGCAAATATACTCAGGAGCAAGTGTATCGTTGTCACGCTCACTCTCGCACTGACAACATACAATATCATTCTTCCTGTCTCTCACTAGCACGCATCATAGGCTCAATCGCCTATTCCCTCACTCTCGTACTGACGACATACCATATTATTCTTCCTCTCACTCTCTCTCGCATGTATAATAGGCCGCGCTCATATCACTCTTTGGCGTTAAATTCATGAACTAATGCAATCAAATGCGGTAAAAAATACTAATTTTCTAATAATTATAAGAACATTGAATAAAGAATGTGAAATATTGAGAAATATTAATTAGAATTCGAAGAAAAAAGAAATCGGACTTGCTCCAGCTTTGAACATGTTATCATCAGCGTATGAAGCAAAAACTTCACCCACACAGCCACTACAGCTCTTGTTAGTGAGCGAAAAAAACTAACATAAAAATTCGTGCCAGATTTGATATAATAGCATGACCTCATGATTATTTATTCATTCGTGTTTAATTTATTTATTCATATATAAATATGTTTGTTAATATTTTTGCTATAATAACGGAAAGCTGAAACCATAAAAATTGCCGCGTATACACATAACGTGTTGCATATGTTCTTCTGCGGCGTGTGGTAGATATCAATTATATTACCAATATACTGAAAAGCATCTACAATATGCATAATAAAACGAATTGTCAATGTGAAAAATTCATGATGGAGTTATCTAGGACGAAATAACTGCATACTAATATTATTCAAAATGAAAATTCTTCACCGATGGGGGATCGAACAAGTTTTCCAATTTTCGGCGTTCATCGAGCCATGAGCTCAATCACTCGTCCGCAACGCTTACATTATAACAATGAAGACAATTTAATATAATAATTGTTTTCCACAATTTCGAATTATTATTAGTAATAAGTAAGTATTTATAATGAGTGAATATTAATAGCAATGATAGCAATTGAAATCAGTTAT
Organism: Meteorus sp. PSUC_FEM 10030008; assembly: GCA_018881525.1. Classification (NCBI taxonomy): domain Eukaryota; kingdom Metazoa; phylum Arthropoda; class Insecta; order Hymenoptera; family Braconidae; genus Meteorus; species Meteorus sp. PSUC_FEM 10030008. The sequence continues at coordinate 5,599 of JABMBR010006231.1, forward strand.
ATTTTGAATTCGTAAATTGATGCAATTAGATGCATTCATAAACATAAGGAATGTTCAAATCAAAATTTTGTTAATTTTCAATCAATAATAATTTTCATCTTATAATAGAAGCTGAAATCATTTAAAATTGGCGCGTATACGCATTAGGTGTTACATATGTTTTTCTGTGGCGTGAGGTGGGGACACAAGTTCACCTCCGCTCGCAGTTAGCCTCGGCTTGCTTCGGCTTATGTCGGTTTTCCGACACACCGACACATGACATGGCGTTGTGTGCACGGCGTTCATGGTCGAGGAGTGGAGGCACATTTCGGCAGCTATCTGGCCTCAGTGCCTCAGTGTGACAAGCAGTGATGCCGAAGCGTGGGATTTTTCTACCCCTTCCATAGCCCCACGCGCGCCTGAAGCACACATAAATGAGGTGTATGGTGGGGGTAGAAAAATCCCACGTTTCGGCATCACTGGTTACAAGTTGTCACTGACAACTGCATGGGTTATTCGCCATCGCTTTAGCCGCGTGGTGGGGGTAAATCCTACTCACAATCTGCCATCACTGGTGACAACTGATAGCGGCTTCAGTGCTTTGATGCCATTACTGTACACTAGTCGCAAATAGAGACTGCTGAGCAGAGTTGCCATCTATCAATTGTTTGTAGTGATACGCCTAATATTTTATATTATTAATATTATTTATCCATAACTGTGAAAATTGTTAGTGTGCAATCTTTGTTTTCATATTAACCATAAATAAGGTTAGTATTTATATTTCATGATTGTTGAATATACACATCTCATATATGTACATTCTATATTTAGAAAAACATATTTCTCTGCTTCTCTCCATTGTTCATGAACATCAATACAAGCTATCCTACGAAATGAATATCAAATGTCTTCAATGTTATTCATCATTATTGTGATATTTGCAGTAGCAAAAATATGGTGATTCTCATTTCCATCATGCAATTGGAAAGATACAATGTTACATGTGTGCAGATCTCTGATGGAGGAATTTATCAGAAACAAGTAGCATATTTGACTATCGAAAATAGATTTGATTTTTAAAGTTGACTTATCTATGATAAAATTCATCATGAATGAAATAGTATTAATACTAAGGCAATTATTTATAACTCTAATCATTTTCAATTTTTAATGACAGGATAATTCTTCACGTCCAGGAACTTCAGACATCAGTCATGGAACAGCCACCAAAATGGGTCCGTTGTCTGCTCGATCTCCTCGCCATTCAAGAGCGGACAAATCGATTAACAAGGTATTCATCATCTTTTTGGTATGCATATTCTTATTTTCAGATCATTTTGTTTCAGGAGAATGAATCACCAACAAAGGCAGTGGAGGGAAACATCACACCTGTTCAAAAACTTATCCCGCTGCCTTCACAAGTAAAACCATTAGTTTTGCAATCGAGAGAAGGACCACAAGTTCTGGCAATGCTGAAGGAGATTCGCCAGGTTGTAGTATCCTTAGATTCAAGAGTGACGTAAGTAGTTGTTAAAAACTTGAAAATTCCTTCATCTCATTCCTTATGTATTTGACTTTTTTCAATATCGAGGCCACAAATAAATTCTATTATGAGTAACCGGAAAATGTAATTTTACGGCATTTATATCTCTTTCTGCAGAGATTTGCAACAAACGATAAGGACGATCCAGTTCATTGTTCCAAACACGGAATTTCAAAAACCCGCTTCCATTCCGTTCAAAAGCTTTGAGGAACTTAAAAAATACGATAAGTGTTCGGAGGAGGAACGGGAAAAATCGGTAAATAAATAACAAAGTTACCTTGGTTAAAAATATTGATTGAAAGGTATCAAAGAACGACTTAATTCAACTTGTTCTCATGGATATGCACATATAAAGTGTATGTCATGAAAATGTTTCTCAATACTTTTCGATGAGTATTTATAATCAGGGTAATTTTATAACTTCGTTTACTTCTTTCATATTTGTTATTTAGCTTTATATTACTTTTTTTGCAGAAAAAGTGGTTGGATACACTGGACAGGAGAACGAATGTTCCAGAGAATGTGTGAGAAGTTCTCCGATGCAACCGACTCATGACTGACGAACTTCTGACCCAAGTAGTTCGGGAAGGTCAAAATGGAAGGAAAACGTTGAAGAAACAAATATTTCGTCGACGAATCACCTACAATTTACGACGTGTGTAAGCGTTGAAATCAATTATCAAAATTTTCAATTACATTGCTCTCTAATAAATATTAACGTGATTAATGTTCTCTTTTCAGACGCTCTTCAGAACATGTATCCAGAGATGACCGACGATGAATTCAAAACGGCCACTCGAAAGGTATTGAAGGCGGCGTACTCGCGAGTGGACCAGCGAAAAAGAAAAATTGTTACTAACGAAAGTGGAATCGAGAGGAAAAAATTAAGCAATGCCGAATCTTTTCAGAGCGAATGGGCTCCGGAAAATGACAGCGAGAATGAAGTAGAGAATGAAGGAGACGGAATCTGAAGTTCATCTCAATGAAGTTCAGATTCCGTCAGTTAAATTTTCTAAAATTGTTTTTCATAATATTCTATGACGATGTTAAATAAAAATTTATATTTTCAAGATTTGAATCATATATTTTCTTTGCTGATTCATTCTGTCTCCACATTTGATTATTAAATTTATGCAGCGTCATCTAGTGGTGTTTTGCAGTGCTGATAATTATAAGATCCTTTTTCTCCTACCAAATACATACCTTGCGCCGACAAATTACCGACGGTTGAATACAAACTCATCAATTTCTACAAACTGCCATATCCATAGAACTTATCTCCAACTTAAAAGAAAGTTGATGGTAATCCTTGTTCTACATCTCTTATTATTGAAATGTTTTCAGAATGCGGCCGTATATTACCAATAAGTTGACAAATTATTTACCGTAAAGTTGCGGTTGAGGTGGCTATCAGGGAAGTTTACTTCTGTAACTGTATCTACTATCTCGGTTGAACCTTTATTTCAATAAAAGATACGTACTTTGATCAGTCATTCAAATCAACTCAAACTATTGAAAAGCATTTTCATATTAGACTTTATAAGCTTACAAAAAAAATCAGAAAGTTTATAAATGAAAATGATTTATTATTTCTGACATACATATGTGAAGTTTAAAAGTATCTTGAAGTGATATAGTTATGAGTACTCAGCGTAAAAGTCTAGAAACATCGCTGGTGAAATAAATGAGGTCATATATTGTGACGAGGTGGCACCGGTCACGCTCGTATTCGGGTATTAAATGCACGCGTATTGCCGTTCGACCCAGAATACGGCCATTATGTCCCATCTACCGGGCTGGACCGGTAGCTCGTCCCCAAGATTGCGCGCGGCGGCGGCGATCTAATACGCCAATCAATGGAAGATTGATTATGGTAAAGGGCAATACATTGTCCCTCAGTTAATTACAAAGGGACCACCGGAGTCAACAAGGAAGTGGAACGGAGATGATTCCCGGCTTCTTCCTCACTCGAAAATAGGATACGATAACGCGAACACGTGCTAAGCTTGAGATCCTGAAATAAAAAGTGAATACATTGGAATTGACCCAGCTATTCAACTTGGATTACTCGCGATTCGGTGGATAAACGACCCGGCAACAAACGTTGCTAGTGAGTTGAGTGATTGGCGAAATATTGGTGACGAGTTGGCCCTACATTGGACGAGATATCGGACGACACGTCATATTGGCTACGTGATAGAGTGGTCGAGTGTGAGTTTAATAATCGCGGAGACTCGTGTGGCTGCTGTGTGAATCCATCTTTGTGGCGAATACAACCAGGGATCAACGTTGGACAATCATACATCGTTGCTGTCGGCCTGCTATCAGTACACCGCCACCAACTAGGGACGCCGTCACTCTCTACCGTGAGAAGCGAATAACCGTGAGTAGTCCGCCGTTGCCACGCTGCGGCCATTTTTGCCCATTCAATTCGGTTACGAGCGTCGCGTTCGCGCGGGATACGACGCCATTAGAGTCGTGGGGTTGTATATGGTGAATGATACCATTTTCTCTAGTCGAGTCATTCCGAGTGTTTGAATCGTTTGAATTAGAGTCAGTTGTAATTTTGAAGTGCAATTGGATAGGTCGTAGACCTATCCTTGTAACTCGCGTACATCATTGGACGTTTTCTCCCCCCCGTTTAACCCTTTCATCGTGACGTCAGCAGCAATACGCGCGTTTAGAACGCGAAGGCGTTTTTTACGAATGATATATTACATACATTAAACCTTTATTATTGTTTTTGCGCATATTATTGTGCATATCGTCGCGGCTGTTATTACGTACATTATTGCGGACAATATTGCGTGTGATATTGAGTGCTCAATTATATCATTATTCATTTCTTTAATAAATCAAACTTATTCTCACGTTAACCTACACCATCTGGGATTCATTTCCTTTTATGTGTTGCCCGTTAACTCTTAATTTTCAAGGTTGGTATTCGTGTCCCCAGACACGCGAATACATTGTTAATTATTGATTATAGTCTGGGTGGCATCCCGAACGGATTCCAAGAGAATCCAACCCCCTCCACTCTAACCTGCAGTCCTCGCTCGCAGAACGGCGAATGGAGGAGTGCAGCGTTACAATATATGTAACTATAGTTCGGTTAAGACTGACCTGACGCCTACCGACGTATTTTTTTCCGAATAAGCAGCCGCATACGGTAAAGCGCGTTGTATATATAGCTCACTGAAGTTGGTTCCACCTTGATTTTTTTTTCAGCTTTGAATTTATCAAAACTTCACATCGTTCATTCGACATCCGTTCGGCGTTTGTGCGTGATGCTTCGATAATAAAAACAGCTCACTTGTTAATTAATTATCATTTTCAACTCGAAAAACAGTCATCCCTCTATGACTACACCGCGCATGCGTATGCGTTACAATGCAATTGGCAAACTTCTTACGCACATCACCATTACCATATTTGTTAGAGAGGCCATTTTAAGGATACAAATTTGTCTAATTATTATTGAGTAAATAACGAACGAACGAACGATTTTCATATAACTTTGATGAGCCATCCAGTTGCAAATTGCTTTTGTGGACACATACACAATGTGATGAGGTGAGGCCGTTCACGCTCGCACTAGCGTAATATGCGAACGGGCGTATTGCCGTTGCACCCGAAATTGTCATTTATATGGAGATATGATACCCCACAATAATTTCAGAAGTGTTCGATGTAAACGGATCTATATATATTTATTAACAACCGAACAAGAAGACAATTATAAGCGCGAATCAATTATATGGCGTTAACTTAGTAGCGAGGCCACACGTGTAGGGTGAGTTCAGTGCTGCGTCTGGTAAGCGAATGAGAGTGAGTCTAGGTACTCCACAGGGCACCTAGGCTCGGAGTGGCGCTGCAGTGTATTGGGGCGATCGACGCTCTACCTAGCGCCAGGAATAAGTATTGTGTAAGCCGGGCCGCCACAT
>JABMBR010006232.1:0-11057 GCA_018881525.1 Meteorus sp. PSUC_FEM 10030008
TATATATATATTTTTTTTTCAACTTCTATGATAGGGACACGTAGCAATCAACATCGCCATCCTAATACAAAAAATTCACATTAGATCCTTCAGACAATTTTTCATCCGCCGAAAATAGAAATATCCCAAAATATAATTCTTTTTTCTTTCACCCGACTCAATTCGTTACGAAAAAATTGAAGAGAAAAAAATAGAAATATCTGACCGAGTCTGGAGCTATGATTTTGTGTATGATGTAATCACTTCGTATTCCCATCTTACTTTTTTAATTCTTGTAGTTTTATCACTTGTAACTTAGTTGATTTGAATATTTTTTTCATCAGCGCAGGGTGCTGGAACCCATGGCAGTATCATCCCATTCGATAATTCTCATGGCATATTACTGTACAACAATATTTACATTTAATCTGAGACATTTATTGTCTCGGAAAAAACTATACGAAAGAGAAAAAGAAAGAATAGAAAAGAAATTTACTCGTATTTATCATTAAACGAGCGCGTCCAAGTTTATTAGGAATTGTTCTGTTTGCCATGAATCCTCTACGATGGCTCTCAATTGACAATGACAAATATTGACTCTATAATAGTTCGAAAAATTGATCTGTCTCATAATATTATCTATAGTTTGATTCAAATATTTCGCCCCTCATTACAAATTCAGATCATTTTACTCAGCATTCTTTCTTTCGTTTCTCCTTATTTTTACTTTCCGAAAATTGCTTTCTCGTCGCCGATTATACTTCCACACTTACAGGAGGACTAGATAGGCGGAATGGTTGACAGCAACCCCACGGAAATAACCACGCAACTCAGCACCTTGGTGAAAATTTTGGATTTGTTGGACCGTGAATATAACTCCGCAGTTCTTTCGGCGGTTCAGTACTAAAATCGGACGCCGTGTCAACATCTGAACGTCGACAAATTATAATTCTTATGTCCGTGTGCAGATATATTCGCCCAGATTTACCAGACATGAATCTATTTGACATAACAAAGAGAGTAATCAATTAAACTGACATATTCAAATTTTATAAATTCCAATGTCCGATGGTATTTACCTCAGATGGATGAGGTAGCGTAAAGTTTTATCTCGCAAGGTTCGTTGACGCAAGAATGTATGAGATCGTGGTGGCATATCTGATAAATCATAAAGTACGACGAACATCTTGACGACTGTGCCCAATGGATTTGATAACGTCACTTGAATTGTGCCACTTCTCGGTACTTGATAACCTTTCTTTCCAAGATTAAGATGAGCCTGAAAATTGGTTAGAGAAACAATGAAAAAATGCCCTGGAGGGGATACTTGAACATTAACCGATTACTGAATTGTTCAATGTGAAAGTGAACTCACAAGATATGGCGTCGAAACTTTATCATTATCGCCAAGTGTATAAAAAAAGACAGTGACAGGTAATTTTCGATGTTTCGGACAGAAAGAACCGCTTGCACCAATTTCAGCTGTGAATCCATGTACTGTTGAAACTGGTTCTAATCTTCCATTCAATGCTGATTCTTCGAAGCTGCCTAAAAGTGCATGACTCTGCGGTCTGCTGCGCGATGAAGATAATCTCTTTGGGGTTTCATCACCCTCACCACAATATTCAACCTCACGGTCTGCTTCTTCAAGTGATAGTGCGCCTGGACTCGGTGGTGTATTTAATGCGAAGAGTGCACTGTAAAATGAGAGAATGTGATTGAATTGCAACATACATGAATGGATGACAATAAAAAAAATACTAGAAATATATTACATTGTATGTTTATTATTATCGATTGTTACCTTCGTTTTGATGAGACGGAATTCAATGAGCTGTCATAGTCGAAACAGCAGCTGCCTCTTCTCAATGGCGCTGGACTGGAAGTGAGTGGTAGTCCTGTTCTGCTATGGAATACCATCGATGCAGCATTTTCTAAAGACCTTCGGAAACGTTCCTGCTCAATCGCTGACGGAACAGCCTTGTCAGCTGTTTCATCTTCCAGAATATCACCAGATTCATCAATAACCATCTTATTTTGATAACCTTTTATTTCACGATCCATATTTTTTTTCTCCGCTGTATCTTCATCGATTATTGTTGCATTGTCATGTTCACTTTTATCGCCACGATTCATGGAAGACATTGCACTGTCCTTTCGATTCGAGGCATCCATTGATTGATTATTTATTTCGTTAAATTTATAATTTGTACTGTTGAGATGTAAGTTGCCCTGTTCAGCATTTGAATTGTCATTCACGAGTGGTTCATATGACACTGATGACTTATTAATAGTCACAGGTGATTTTGTAATTGTTCTTTTAATTTTATTGGTATTAATTGCATTTCCCAGAAAATCATTGTTAGGACGATATTGCTTTGTATTTGGGATCTCAATCGTCTCCTTTTTGTCCTGCTCTTTTCGGAAAAGTTGCTTAAAACGACTCAATCGTTTGTTCAATACAGATGGTAAAAATTTATCACCTTCCAAATCAACAATGCGTGATTCGCCATGTTCATCAGTTGAAATATTTTTACGCTCTTCCCGTTTATCGACAATTGCTATTGCTGTTGTTGTTGGTGCCATTGATTCTTTGTGAGATGAATTCGTACGCGGGCGAGCGCCATTGGAAATATCGCTGAGTCCTTTTCGATCGCTGCTTGTACGCAGAATGGCACCCAATAACACATCCGCTTTATTCGCAACATTTTGAAGAGGATCACTAGATTTACCAATCGGTGTACGATCTCCACTAACATCATTATTCATTTTAGGAGGATGAACTTGGAATCGATGAACGGCAGTTGAGTTTTTACACAGCTGACAAATATTGTTCTCCAGTAAATTTGTTGATGATTGAATTTCACGATGGATCGGACAAACACATCGTTCCAATGGAACATATCTCATCGAATTTCTCTCCATTGAACTCTCGTCTGAAGGTTTTTCAGCACGTTCACGTCGTCGTAGCGTTTTGACAGGTGTACGGCGTCGTGCGGATGGTGTTCGTGCTCTAAGAACTGCTAACACTTCATTGAATTCACGTTGGCTCAACTCCAAATTGCAATTGTTGAATTTGATGGCATTGCGCACTTGATGATTTTGATTCTGTTGCTGTTGTAGCTCCTGATCACACTTCAAATCATCCGGAATCTTTTTCTCGTCACCTCCACTACTGTTCGATCCGTTTAAAACACGACTAGGTACTTTACTTATCCAATCCAAAATCCTACTCTCTTCTCTCTGTGTTTTTCCATGACTACTCTCCTTGGGAAACGATAATTTTGACATCAAACTACTCAAATCTTTCCCGACACCATCGGAATTCTTCTTCACATCTTCTTTTTCCAATTTATACGAACATGATGATTTATTTGATTTCAAATAATCCAAGTGAACTGTACATGACATTGATTTCGAATTATTATTACTACGTAATGTTGATTGCTGGGGTAACGTTGATGGTCCCGGATTTGATTCATGAAAAGTACTTCGTTCAGCGAAAGGATTTACCACCAAATTTGGTTCGCGTGACATGGGTAATCGATAATGTAATCTCACAGCATCGCTTGTGGTTGGTGTCATTGTTGTCGTCGTGAACGTCGCTGTCACCAATGTTTTTTCATTAGGACTCAACGATTTCCGTCCATCGCCATTGTGACGATTCTCTAACGAGTGAACTGGAGATTGGGATTCAATAAAAGGCACAAAAGATTTAAATTTCTCAATATCATCAGTGACAGCAGTGCCATTATTAAAAGACGTTTCAGTTGTCAACATATCAGACGATGGTTTATATCGTTTCTCCACATTGCCCTCAGGTGCTTCGAGACTCACTTGTGTTTTAAAACAACGTTCAAGATTGCCCGTACCCAGATAAGGTCGATTATCATATCCCGATATTTCACCCGCACGTTCACGCTCACGTGGAGTTTTTCCTACATCCCGCATACTATTCAATAATGAATTGCTTTCACTAACTGATGCCAATGGAAGATTATTAAGTGTTGTCGATGAATTGGCATCAGGTGGACCACATGGAAGTGATCGACGGCGTTTTCTCTCGCCATTTGGTTTTATTGATGGCGACGGTGGCGATCCATCCTCATCTTCACAATGACAGTGATGTTTACCAGGTTTATTGCACGGCGTTTGTAGACGATCATCAACTAGTGACGGCAAAACTAATCCAGCATCAATACGCGATGATGGCACAATATTTTTTGTTGGTGTCAATGCACGCGCAGTACACTCATCGTCTTTCATGTTATCTTTTGGCAAATGGACGGGACAAATAATTGTAGGCACATCCTCCATCCGTGGTAATGCCCATACAGTAACTTCAACTGAATAACCATCGCCAATTGATGCTAATGGAAATTCATGTTTTATCGGTGTTTCGCGAAATTTTCGCCGATTGTCAATATTATATGGGACAATACGTGTTGCTACATAGGCGGGTTTAGTACCGTTGCTACGTGACCACCAAGCTGCCACTTGACTGAAGTGCAAACGTGAACGTACGGCCTGATAGAGGCCCTGTGAATTCATCATCTCGGAACTCCTAAAGAAATAATGGATTCTAAGTTATGAATTCAAATGAAAAATCCGCATGAAATTCGTGATCCGTTTTTTCAAAGAGTACATACTTGGTGGGCACAATTCCAATACACCAATATTCGAGTAACATTTCGCATGAGTGGGGCCATTGTGTAATTGATGTGAATGATAGTGGTGAAACTGGATCATTTGACGTAACTGTTGATAATCCACATTGACAATTGCTGCACATGAAAACTTCAACGCACAAGCTTGCACCAATTGCTGTCCTGTCTGCAATTTCTTTCACCAACACTAAATACCTGTTGCACTATTTCAATTATAAACAATTAGTCTCAACAAATAATAGAACAGTAAATAATTACAAATGAATCAACAATGGACTATTTGAATAACAATTGTTTATTATTAGAATTGAAATAAGTAGATCAATTCAATTTCGAGCACACGATGAATCTTTTGTTGTTCCGACCACGTCGCTCTACTCGAGCGGACAACGACCTGAACGACTGGTGGCAGGGATCGCCCTCTTTTTTTCGTTTCATTTTCAGACAAATTCGTACGTTTAGACGTTTGAATGTTTTTGTGAATGGAATGAAGTGCGAGAGGTCGAATGATAAATACAAAAGTGAAACATGTGTCTAAATATATATGAAGATATAAATATTGTGGAACAAGATCTCACCAGATAATTTTCTTTGTCACATTGATGATGATTTGGTGATGATTGTAAAGGCGCAGTACAATGCGGACCCTCTTTGTAACCACGTGGAGAGCCCTGGATTCTCCCTTCGCACACTAAGACTCCGAGTGCTCGGACCACGCTCAACACACCCCCGCAATTTCCACTGATGCCGTTGTTGGATAACCCACCGGACGAGCCAGCCGCAACAGCGCCAAGGCAATGCATCCCTAGAACAATTACGAAACGAACAATTGATAAAATTTTCGATCAATTATTCTCTTCAGAAATTATCAATTCACTTTCTTTATCAATTTCACCTTCAGATATACGACGGATATAATCAACGATACCTTTTACAGACATTTCATTTGGAAATGATGTGTTGGAATATATTCTAATACTGATCGCGGCACAAGGTAATAGAGCAATGAAGCTTTTTGGAATAAAGAACCGCGCGGTTATTTGAACCCAGGGATTTATATAGACAACGAACCACAGCGGGGTGAGTGTACGATCCGTGTCATGCGCAAAATCACTTGGAATATAAACATAGATATACCAGAAGGAAAATTTAGCAGAGGAAAATTTGTATGGTATGAGATTGCGCATGAGTTGGCGAACAGCAGTAGGAATTCGCAGACACAGGGGAGGGAATGAAAAAAAAAACGGGGGATGGAAAAAAAGGACATTCGTCCATGTAATGTTAAAAATTAGTTTCTTCTCGAAGCATTGTATTGGTTTGTCTCTTTGTCTCCATAGACAGATACTTCTTCATTTCATCTTTATCCATCACACAATGAATAAACGCAAGTGAAACAAATACATCTCACATTAGCATTGAAAATGGTTAGCGTGCAAGGTCAGCATTGTTTTGGCACGCGTTTCGCCCACTCGATCTCTTGTGCACGTGGCACAATCGCGAGAAATATTTATTTGAATGATCTTCTTCTTTGTCCTAACACATTGCGTCTGTTCATTTTTCCGTGTGTATGTACAAATTATTTTAGGAAAATCAGAAGTCCCTTCCATGAACTGCGTTTCTTTTAAATTTTATGTAAATTTGCCATACCAACAATAAAGCAAACTCAATGGATGTATTGCGGTTTGCGTAGATGGATTGACACGAATATTAGCGTCAAGTTCCCATTGATATATTTGGTCAGTTATGGTTATGCAGTTAAAATTATGTGGTCACGCGTCATAATGACACCATTATTATAACGTTCAGCTATCCTATATGACCGCAAGGGAATTGGACAGTTAAATGTTGTCAGTCAATAACACCAAACCAACCAAACGTAACCTATAATTACACATGGACAATCAAAATATTTGACATCATCCAAATAAATTTATTTCTGTAGGTTCTCTCCAGTTCCCAATTTTGCGCTACCGAAATTTCCAAATGGCTCAATACTCATATATGGATTGAGGGAGAGCAAGTTGATGGGAACGGAAGGATGAAAAAGAATTATAGATGAGGAAAAAGGGTTGTGATGGAAGAGGGAGCACAAACTCATGTGCATATCATTGTAAACATGTGACTGTGTCTGCGTGTGTTGAATATACTAGAGGGATTCGTTCATCTTGCTTGCGATATTGTTGGCGATCAAACACACAAAGGCCATGGAAGGGTTCAACGTCCTGTCGAACCTGAGACAGGGGACCATATACGTAGCGTTATATACATGATATACATTTATACATACACACATTCATGTGCATGTCCATTTATATAAACGTATATTTGTATATATGTACTTGGCCATCGCGTCCTTTATTTTTGCGATGTGACACAGCAATCTTCGTACTGCTGTACTATACATGTTCCTGTTATCACAACGCAATTAAGATGAATCAAGAGTTGTGACAATAATGACGATGATAATTGCAGAAGAAAGAACATTGACTTCATTATGAAACAAAGAGTATGAGACCGAATACGCAAAATTGTGTCCTAAAATCAAAATATGAACTTGATAGTGTGATAAAGGGATATGAACGTATTATATATTAATACAAGTCTCGATGGTGAGAACGAGACGGTGAATACTAACCGTTACGAAAATTCATACCCGACCAGGTTCTCTTCATTCGTTTGTGTTATTTATTTTTTTTTCCATTTATTATTTTTTTTTTTTTTCAATTTCCTGGTGGGAAGCTGAGGAACGGAGAGTTATGGCTGTCGGTGGTGGTGATGGTGCTGCTGTTGTTGATGTTGTTGGAGCTGCTGTTGGTGCAAGTCCCCCCTGGGACAAGAGACGTTCGAAACGACATCAAACGATATGGCCATTTAAATTGCCATTGCCATGTGCCGCTTCTACGGCCTACTCGTTGTCTCGCTTTTTTTCATTGTTATGATGGTATCGCGCGTAAGTTTTGAACTGTGTTTTGCATCCAAAGTTCACTCGTGCTCCTTCCATCCTCATTCACTGTGCTCTCTGTCCTTTTCACTTCGTCTTTTATTTCAAATTGCATCGTTGGGAATGAGAACATTAACTCTCCCATAGAAACACACACTGCATACTATCCATCCAAAATATATCAGTCCAATGTGTTTTGATTATAAACAGACATGATGTTTGAACTGGTAAAATCCATTGAGATTACTTTGGTATTGCCACCATTGGATTCTCTTAACTCTCGTTCATAGCAGTAGTCCACGAGCTATTTTGCGCCATCTCAATTCGCCTTGATGTGTCCATGACTCGCGACCACATTGCCAACCGAATTACACTCTCTTGCTGGTTCATTTTGTGTTGGAGATATCTGAGAATAATAAAAGAAACACGACGATGTTTTGTCTATTTTTAAGCGATAAAAATAAAACAAAAAGTAATTAACATCTAAATTTGGAGAACATGGCCCAGTAAATCTTGAATTATATTTACTTAGTTCATATCGTAAAAGCACTTATATTATAAAAAGCATATTATGGAAGCACATACTTTATGCTTCTTCACATTAAATGTAAGTTGTACAAAGCAATTGATGATACATCATTCAAATATGTACATAGAAGTTTCTTAGTTGTGAATATTGCGCAATGTAAGCGCACGTGTACTTCAATGTCTCTATATAGCATAATAAAATAGACTCGTGCGCAACGCACAAGGACGAGACTTGGCCCGTTGTTTAACTATATCAACCTCTGTCTCATTCTCGTCGTTATGGCTCTCATCACGAGGAAGAAAATTATCCGCCCATACACGATCATATCACATCCAGAAGGAGTGATACCATGTCAAGGCTTATCGATCCATTTAAATGAGTCTTTTCTCTCTCGTGTTGACAATGGAAAAATTGAGAACAGCAGATCTAACCTAAGAAGTAGGACTATCATTTTTGATATCCTGTATTTTTTTCAATTTCATATAATCAGTTCAGAGAAACATTGTAGATATATACGATGTTTCACAAGACTTCTGTCTTATTTTCTCTCCCAATATTATCTCTCTCAATTATATCTTGCTGAAGAGACCAATGCCAAGAAATAATTATCCACTTATTTTGAATTCGCATTCAAATAAAAATTCCGTATGTTGACACAGTAGAAAAGCTTGACGATGATGACGAAGGATAAGATTATCTTCTTTTTTTCTTGTTTCACTCTTCTCGTCCAATATGTCTGTTTTAGTTGACTCCATGTTAATACATAGCACACCATGATGGTGAATGTTTGTGAGTCCGTATTAACAGCACATATCTCTTCTATTTTTTTTACTACATCACAAATCTGAATCCTAATAATAATATCGAACTCGAAGTTCAAAGTTTCAATGATATTTCATGATTGAGGATAAGACTTGAGACTTTTTGCATCGTGTTCATTTATAAACTAAAAAATTCAATGCGTATGCGATTCATTTCAAGTATCGAATTTCAAATTCAGCAGCAAACTTCGCTCGATAACATCGACAACCAATCAGAATAACGAATGTACTGAGTGTTGTGAGTTTAACTGTTATTTAAGGAAAAGAGGATAAAAAAGGATATTCATTATTTATGGTGTGCTACTTGGTTGTATCACCACCATGAGGAAAAGGGATTAGAAATTCTCGAACCCCCCACTAAGAATTTCCTACGTCCCCGGAAAGGGGAAAGAGCATATAAGGAGATGGTAGTAGGATGATAGCAAGTGTGTATATATATGTATACACAAGTGTGTGTTTAAATCTATGTGTGTAAAGCGAGAGGGGAGAATATGTTGGTTGTTGGCGAGGTCAGCTGAGCGATCGAGCCCACACAGCTGGGATGAACCTTACAAGATGGCTGCGGAAACAGCTGATCAAGGAAAGAACGCATGCGCCATGCCATTAGCGACGCCTTTTTCCAACACAGCTATGCGTGAACGGATCTGTCATACAATCCCTCGTTGGAGAGTTTCATATAAAGCATCACAGTCCATCAACTACAAATGAATTTCGGTAATTTTCGAGAATAGAATTGAAATGAAATCTTCGAGGTTATGACGATGGTCTATTTGCGTATGTTACAAATTGGAATATTGAGTTATTGAATGATACAATGAAAAACGAGACTCGATTATTGGCCGTGATTGAGCGGGGCTTTTTGAATGATCCGTTGATGTCGACACTTCGAATATATAGATATACCTTCATATATATCCATACAATGCAATGTTACCAGAATAGTTCTATCACAGAAAAACGTTTCCAATGGGAATATGAAAAAAGGTTCAATTGAGTCAGCTGAGAAAGGCATTGGGAGGACAGTAAAATTTTATTATTCATAATCAGCAACATAATGAGACAGGAATATTTTGAGAATTATTTTTATTCCAAATTGGAAATCGGCTATTACTCTTCCTAACCCTTCTGAAGATTACCAGAAAAATGATCTCCTACTTGTTCTACGAAATTGACACCATGAAAAATGAAACAATTGAACAAATCTTAACCCAGAACTCGTTCCCCCGATTGACCAGTTCTCAACAACCATCAGCTGCAATTTCCTCAACTCTCACAAAAATCACCAATCATAAAATCTCAACATTTTCCTCATATTCCCCATGAAAAATATAATTGTAAGGTTATATCAATAATTTGAATCCATTCGCAATTTGACGTCACGTAATAGAACTACCTCAACTTTAGAAACATAAATGAGCGTCCTTTCACTTGAACCAAGAAAATGAAACTCGCGTGCACCATGGTTATGTTTTCTTGCCTTCAACAATATGCATATACACACATAGATTTGAGAGTACACCACTGTACAAATACATAAACATTTTCCCACTTCCTTTTTCTTATCATACAAAATGTGGCTTTCACTTGATCGCATTTCAATTATCCAACCGCAATAAATGATTTAAAAATCATTTCTATTTTTTCTTTAATGACGTAGATTTACGTAATGGCTGTAGGAAAAAAAAAGAGTGAAAATAAATGACGAATAATACAAGAACAATAATAATAAGTAAATATAAAACGGAAATTAATGAATTGAGTAAGTAAATAATATGTCAATATATTGAATATCAATTGCAGCAATGAACCCATAGAAAATAAAATCGATGTCGATTGCTTTTTTTTTTGTTGTAGTTGTAATACATGTGAATAAATGTTAAACTGCGTATTGAGTGTAAAAGAGTTACTTACACAAGTGCTTTATGAACAAATGTATATAATGGAAGTGGTAGAGGAGAGAGGCTTCCAAAGAGAGCTGGTATAGCTACGAGATCTAGGTTACCCGTATATTATGCAAGCCACACACCACCAACATAGTCCAAGCTGCGTGCATCGCCGACACGAGTACCACATTGCAAATGTCATTATGTTAGTTAATATATAAACTATATATATATATA
>JABMBR010006233.1:0-11033 GCA_018881525.1 Meteorus sp. PSUC_FEM 10030008
CGTTCGCATATATTCTATGAAAATTGGAAAAAAAAAAGACAAAAGCAGATCGATCCGGCGTGGATTCGAACGCAGTCCGATCTCTCGGAACCCGCGCCTCGTCCTACCAGACCAATACAATGCTTGTACTGGTAACTTCTAATATACTAGGTAAAATGGAACGAATCAAATATACAAACCAGAAAGATGATCGAATCAAGAAAATGCTTCTCCAGTAATAGAAATGGTGCACCAATTATTGTTTAAAGGAAAATCAAGAGACGTAACACATTGAATCTAAATTATTTACGACCAATTCAACAATGTTCATTAATATAAGCAATACTCATAGCATTGATTGTCAAATCAATATTTTCTTGCCCGATTGAGAATTCAACTCTTAGAACGAGTATTCATACATGTGGTGCCATGGGAACAGAAAGACATCCATCCATGTATATAAATCATGATCTTCTGTCGATAACTCACTTACAATATGCTCGAACATTTTCATCTTCATGCATTTTTCACGGATGAACTATGCGACTAGCTATATCAATCTTTCAAAATCAGTACAGACAATTGGAAATTTTGCATGTAAAAATATTCCTTCATATTCTAGGTGACATATAAATCCAAAATGATCATAAACTAACCAATTCCAATACACTCAGTCTCATCGTAATCATTAATGCTAGAAATTCATAGAACATTAAGTATTCTCTTCTATTCAACGAAATGGCCTTTTATACAATACCGTGTATAACGATGTATACCCTCAGTACTCTCCATTGATTTCAATGGAATTGAGAGTCCTGAAATTCACTCAGACTTGCACTTCGAAAATTCATATGTACTATCTGATAATTCTTTCACCAACTTGACGGAACCAAAAAATTGTCTTGGACCGGAAATGCTATTTACATGAATTTTGGAACGTTCCACTTCATATTGACCACAATGATGAAATGAATATCTGTCAAGTCATCTAGTTAACCAACAATTTTTCTTATCACATTTTTTCTCTAACTGATTGAAAAATTTCCCAACTGAATTCAATATATAATCGAGTATCACAATGACAAACCGTGTCGCGATTTTATGAGAAGAAATTGCTGCAATGCCGACAGAGAAAAAAC
The DNA here is from genome assembly GCA_018881525.1 of Meteorus sp. PSUC_FEM 10030008. NCBI lineage: Eukaryota > Metazoa > Arthropoda > Insecta > Hymenoptera > Braconidae > Meteorus > Meteorus sp. PSUC_FEM 10030008. The sequence continues at coordinate 1,119 of JABMBR010006233.1, forward strand.
AATGAATCAAAATAAACCAGATAAAATGAAACGTATAAGAGAAAAAAAAACGATACAATAGAAGTAAAATGGAAATGGACTTCTTAATAGTTTTACTTGAGCGATCGCGTATCGCAATTGATGTGAGTGGCCATTCCGGCGAGACACCCTGTCATACAATCTGTGAGAGAGGAAGGGAGTCAGCGAAGCATGTCCAAAAGGAAAGGAAGTTACATGAACCTGAGTTCCGCTTGTTCTCTTGAGTTTCGTATCCTAATAATGATTTTCTGCCTCGACAGGACAAAAAATAAATTTCTACAGTGATATACAAATCTACACTTATGAAACACGCTTAATAATATATTGCAATCAATCTTTGATATTTTGAATGCAGATCTACGTGGCGATGCAATTTGATTATTCGATTGCATGATTCAGTGATGAATCGATTACCAATCTGTCTCAATTCTTGTACGGTTTATTCTTCAACTTGGTGAACTCTCTCTCCGAAGATTATTTGGGTTCAGGTTGAAAAGTCGATAGTGTGACTTTCTCACATACGTTGACCATCCAGTTTCAACTGCAATTTGAGCCGGAAGTATGAGCCACATGTGTGGACCTTTTTTCGTCGTCATCTTTAATGAAACGATCGTATGAAGGATTTTCAAATACAATGTGGTTGTGAAATAGTATCTTAATACAGAATAACACAGGAACATTTTTCATTTGGAACAATCTCATCGCAGATTTTTGAAGTTGTGTTTATTTTGAGTCTTAGACATTAAGAAATGGCATTCTTTCTAAATTTATTCCCAAGCAGTTTCCGGTTGATCGAGGTGGTGTTTATACTTTCTAGTCGCGTGAAATTTATAGCTGTTGTGTCTTCACCATTAAAATTTCCGAATTTGTATAGGTAAGGTTATATTAACTCCATATAACGAGATATAAATAGACGGTATTTCGATATTAGAAACTTGTCTCTTTTTTTTCTTACAGTATTGATACTCAGCATCCAATATCTACCCACATCAACATTTGATTTCAAAGCAACCATCTTATTCAGCACACGACTATTTCCTCAATGACTTCAATCTCATGTTCCAATATGAAATTCTGCAATGGTGCTTCTGTAAAATGCATGTTTAAATGATACGGTTTCAAGAATGACGCAGACTATTGACGAGTAAATTTTAGATATCGAAGAATCATATTGATGAAGATTATACATCAACCTCAGATCATCGAAGATTTATCATTTCGATGAACTATTCTCTGAACGGAGAGATGGAATCGTTCAACGAAGAAGAGAAATCCCGATAGAAGTGAATATTCAGATGAAACATGAAAATCTCGAGCTATGTGATAATATTCAAGGTAATTACATATAAAAGCATCACGTCTTTTGCTAAATAGTTCATTTGTACCTCATCTATGATGAGACATCGTTCATCAATCGTTCAAGCTATATCGCATGGACCAATCAATTGAGAACTCATTTCATTCTGAGAGAAGTATCGAAAATGGATTATATATTTCACTATTCGTATTTCACATGGATTAATTCCTGTTACTATTGATTTTTCCTCACCTTTTTCGTGATGCAATCACGACAGGGAATAAGTAGGTTCCGAAGATAAAGGAAGTAGCAGAGAACGGATGTAGAGAAGGAATGGTGGATAGGAAGCGGAAGGTTGAACGTACATACGATGTATGTGTATTTATATATATACTGAAGAACTTTCCGGTTATACAGAAAACGGAACCGGAACTAGAGCGCGCAACGCGAATACAAACCGTTTCTCCTGCACTACAACTATAACAGTTTTGGCGAAACGACGGCAAGCCATGTTGTGGTGACCGTGTTTCGACCCTGATATGTCGCAAGTTGACGGTAACCGGAAGAACCTCGAGGAAATGAAACACCCCCTTTCTCCGTATATGTATAGAATCCTCGATTTTCTTTCGCATACACTGACGTTCGAGAAATATAGAGAAGATACCAGGAAGCGTAGTGAAGGGTAGAAGGAAATGGTCTATGGAGAAGATGCAGTACGAAAATATATCATTTGAAGTATTCACCGAGTTAGGATGATTTTAATGGGTGAATGTTATCATCGTGGACAATGTGTACTGACAATAGTGACGCTTATGTATTTGCGTAAAAGTTCGAATATAGAGATGAAAGTATTTAATTCAAAATTTTCCGATAAATTCCAACCATCCTGCGGTTATCGATTTTTATTAACAAAGAAAAACGCATCTCGTAACATAGGAAACAATACAAATCGTTTCATACATGGATTTGGAACGATATATCGCCAATAGAGAAAATAGCGATAGAATCGAATGAATATGTAAAACAAAAAAATCATCGTATCAAGAAAATACGTTTCCAGTGATAGAAACGATACGACAGTTATTATTTAAAGGAGAATCAGGTGACTAGGTATTTTGAAATTGAATTGTTGACGACCAATAAATCGATATTCATCAATATAAACAATACCAGTACCGTGAATTATCGATTCGGTAGTACTCGTCTTAATCGAGAACTCAAGCTTTGAAATGGCTATTCATACGTGTGATGTCATGGAAACACGAAGATTCAACCACGTAACGATGGTATTACATTTTTTGATGATTTACTCACGATACGTTCAAACATTTCAATCTTCATGTATTTTTCACCGATGAACCAACTACATCAATCTTTCAAAATCAGTACAGACAATTGGAAATTTTTTATGTAAAAATATTCTCCATTATTCCAGACGATATATGAATTTCACATGGTCTCGAATTTATTAATTCCGATACACTCAGTCTCGGTATGATCAATAATGCAACTCATCACCGCCAAAAATTCATAAAAAAATTAACATCGTTTTCTATTCATTAATGTGACCTTTTATTCAATACCAATATTCAACGTCAGTCTTCTTTATCAATTTCAACATAATCGAAAGCCACGGAATTCACTCATACGTGCACTCTCAAAATTCATCTACTCCATTGCTATTTCTACCAGAACAAAAAATCCTGAAAGCCCAAAAAAATCCTTGGTTGTGTGATTGTTTTCTTTTCATAACAATACCTCTCATAATTTTTATTGACATTCATCCACAGACCATATAACACATAACTAGAAAACACAATACCGAACGTGTAAAAAATCTTATGACTATAATTTCATGTTGAACAGTGCGAGGAAAGGTGAGGTGTGTTTCATATGTTCAGCCAACGGGAAAAAAATTATATAAATGAAAAAATTAAACCAAACAGAAAAAATCAAATATTGCTAACAATAATGAAAATAAATGAAAGAACGAGAAAGGAAGAAGTGAAAAAAATACAAAACATCTTGTTGAAGAGAAAGAAAAGTGCAAAGAGAAAGGGCGCACGAGGATCGTAGACCTGCATCGAGTTACAACATCGGATTGCACATTGCGGCATGTATAAATCGCCCGTTACGCCATTCCAATGTGGTAAGGCCGCGTGTGGTATATATATATTATATGTATATAGAAAGAAGAGGCCTTCTCGTGCTTATAGTTGCAGGCGCAGGTTTACTCTCCATAATACCAATACACATGAAATGACGACCATCAGAGTGGTGAGATTCAGGACAGGTTGCGCTCATGTTGGTTGAAGGAATGTGATGCGCGTAACTTGCTACGATACGACAGTATATGTGGTAAATAATACCATATACCATCGTATTATAATGTTTAGTGGATATATGGTGGTATATTTGTATCAGATTCTACAAAAAAAGTGCAAAAGTGAAGAAAAATATCGAGGGGACATGAAATTACATGAGACGTGCATCCGGGACAATCGGTTCAATATGTTCAACCGTGTCCACTCCCCTATATTGTTTTTGCTTCTGCTTCTGTGTGTTGGCCGCGCCTTACCCTCACTCCATTGCCTGCTTCTTCTTATGTTTCTTCCCAGAGTCTCACTCTCTCGCCGCCTCCTCATCACTTTCTTCTGTTGATGCCCTGTGCATTGAGACATACTCACCTACAGACACTTTGTCTCTTCAAACATTTTTAACTCATTGCATGATCTTTCTCTGCATATTTTCCCTGGTCGTTCAATTGTCTGGAATTTGCATAGGACTGTGCACAGCGGTCGTTCATAATTGGTGGTAGTTATCAGTGATGGTGATGATAAATGTTGAGATTATTATTTTGCAAACTATCAGCATAGCTGAGAAATATTTTCTCTTCATCTTCATTAATGCGAAGAAAGTGATGTCGACTTGATTTTGTATTGATTAGATGAAACTTTCCAAATTCAACAAGGAATCATGAATTATTATCTGCAAGAAAAAAAATTCTCAATTACAAACTTTTGTTGAAGTGAATGACTCGAATGGACGGATTTTATTATACCTCAACTTTCACGTAATAATATTGAATAAGAACTACAGCATTGACGGTACAATTTTTTTTCTGGCAAATTATTTTCATTCATATGAATCAATTTCTCAATCCTAAATCGTCCACCTCAATCAATGTCTTTTCCTCCTTCAACAAATACAAATACATAATATGAAACTGAATTTATTCAATAAATATACAATTACATGTTTTGATATACTTGAAAGGTCACACATCTCAACGCAAGAAAATCATTGCAATAAATCAACGACTTTATAATAAAAATAAATTATTTATTCACTCCTGTCTCAGCAACACCAATTAATTAAATTCACATATTCATAATGTAATGTCAAACAGTCACGACTGAGTACAATGATTATCTAGCACTATATATATATAATCGCTTGACAAGAAAATATGTGGGCAAGAGAAAAAAATGGAAAAAGGCCCAGAAAAAAAATAATAAATGACGAGGATGGAGATGATTGTTTGGAATGGCGATGCATTTAGGCTTCCTGGGAAAAAAAAAGTCGAAGGTTCTTCGTCACCTCACCAGGATCACCAGCCTCGCCACATCCTCCCTCTCTCTTTCCTCTCCATCTATATCAGCACATATATATATATGAAGCATGATCATCGGAGACGTTACGGACGACCACCATTACCACCACTATTATATGGCAAAGCATCGAGGTGGAACTCATAAGCCAGGCGAAGGCATATAACAGGTAAAACAGGTTTGTGGGCGTCTCGGACTACCTGTCCTGCTTTAATCCACCCTCCACCTTCTCTTCCTCGTTCACTTCCCCATGTCATTTCTTCCTCTCGCTTTCTTTTTTTGTTCCCCTTTTTTTCTCTCTCCATCACAAAATCACCCTTTACATTACGACGACCCGCACTCTAAACTGAAAGGAGTCTATGTCTTTTGATTTCTTATACATGTACGGTTTGATAGTGTGAGGCATCGTTGAAAGAAAAAATGAAAGAGAAATGGGAAAAATAGAAGATGAAAAAACAGTTGAAAAGAGGGTAGAGAAATGAGAAAGGACCGAGTTAGCAAGCGACTGGGAAAGAAGCACTTGCAGCAACCACGTTGGATAGTGCTCGTCATTCTCATGAACTCTGGTATATTTGACCGAGTTCTAGCGATTTGTAGGTGTAAATTTTTGTACATGGATTCAATCAATTTGACGACAAATATTGTCGCAAATTGCAATTCTTATCACACCAACCTAATACACCACAGAGTAGTGCAGTGTACAAAGGTTTGATGAGGTGGAGCTCAAATATATGGTTGAAGTTAGAAATGTCAAAAATATGGGTCGTTAATAAGAAAATTAAATAGTGAGAAAGAGAATGGTCAAACGTACTTCTGTACTTGATACTAGCCAATCTATCCCCATCTTGACTGAACGAAACTTATTACGTTGATGTTATGCCAATATTCCCATTCTTAAATCAAATCTGAAACAAAGGATATTCGCCGTGTCAAAATAATTCCTGCACAAATCCCAGAGAACTCAACTCAGACAATTTCAGTCTTTTGGTTCAAACCTTTTGTTCATAAATGAATGACTATTCAGATTGTTTATTATTCATTCTTATTATATAATCCGTTTATATATTCTCTGTAGGAATTGGAGGCAAGAGAAAAACAAAAGATAGTTGAGTCCACCGTGAATTCGAACGTAAGCCGATTCTCGGGAGCCGGGCCTCGTCCAATCATACCAAACATCAATTTCTAACCTCAATAAAAACACCCATCTCTACATAAAAAGTATTAATATGGATTAGTACTTTATCAAGAGTTTCCCAATATATTCCAACCATACCGCAATGACCGATCACCATTGACAATAAAAGATTTATGGCATACAGAAAAATATAAAAGAAATCATTTGATGTATGCAAAAGAAAAAGCAGTTGAAAAGAGGGTGAAGAGAAATGGACCAGGGGATGATGAAGGTCAAAAAAAAGATGCCGACAATGTATATATATGTAAAGCTCGCAACCCATGATCTGATCTCACACTACAGATATATATTCACATACACCAGTGTGTTGGTATGTGGCGATGGAAAGAATGTAATGTGGATCCGGCCTCAGAATGTGAGCCGAAGGAGGAAGACAAAAAAAACCACGAATATAATAACGATAATGATAATAATAAATGAAATAAATAAGAAGAGAATTAAAATACCAGACTATGACCGAAATATTATTTCAGATTATTATTATATATACGTGTGCATGTGCACGTGTATATTTCATTGCAACATCATCTCTTATTATATAATGAAACTCTTAATTATCATTTTTCGATTAAGTCATATTGATAAATTTTGAAATGTCTCACAAATTACTTGTGCATATAGGAAAAAAAGGGGGATATTCAGTCTATGAAATAATTTTTTTTCCGTACATATCATCCATCTTACTCGTTAAAAAGTGTGATACCCATAAATTCAGAATGCTACGTAAACATCGCACACAAAGGCGTCAGTGATATTCAAAGATTTCTTGCAATTTTTTTTGTCCATATAAGCAACACGATAGCCTAGAGCGTCACACCAATGTGACCATTTTTCGTTTATTAACAATGTATACATGTATCATCTTCATGCATACATCCATAAGCATAATTGCCATTTATTCTATATACATATATTAATACATGAATATACACATGTACATACATGTTCACATGCTGACCTAAGTAATCTTTTAAACGTTACAAATACATACGTCCAAATGCTTCATATATTATATGTCTGCGTATCGAATTGGAGAATTGAAATAAAAAAGAAATTAATCATTGAATCACGTTCCAATCCACCATCATTTTAAATCTACTATTACTTATACAGTAAACGAAGAAAGGAAACAAAAATTCATATATATATACGTGTACATATACAATAACTGGCGGTTTATATATTTGAATCCATTGCGCCACGCAAATTGAAAAGGTCAAACGAGCGTGGAACGATAGCGTTATAACCCGCATCGTGAAGATTGGTACAATTTCCGTAAGACAGATCGCCGATGAGAATATCATAAAATGCCGCGCGTGACGGTGGCCCACGTTAGAAAAGGATGAAACAAGAGAAAGGAACACACCACAAACACAAATACATCATCGCCATCAATAAAACAATATAATATCTATACATACAGTTATGCATTTACATGTGACTACAAAATAAACAAAAGGTTGTGAAGAACTAAATGATTTTGTAATGCGTATCAATTTTCATAGAACATTCATCGTTGTGAATGATTTCAATACAGATGGAAGGACGAATAAATGGATTTATTGGATACATACATATGTATTTGGGTCTATGTGGCTATAGATTGGAACTGAACATTTAAAAGGCTCTGTTTCTTTATGTGTATGTATATGTGTAAGCGTGTGACTCTGTCGGCCACTTGCAGTCATACAATATTAGGAAGCTACGAGGAAGTCTTTGCTCGCTCGACAATTCTCTCTCCCCTTTTATTTTTTCCATTCCCTACCGCGCGTTTCTCGATACACACCACACACAAAACAGTTTCTCTCCCAACCGTTTAATATCTATACGTATATAGTATTAGTTATATTGTTTTGTGTAGTGCGCGCGCGGGAGAAGTGCTTACTACTCGCCTTTGCTGCTGTTGGTGCTGCCGTTCGGCAATCATCGGTTCGCCTGTAGAGTTGGAATCCCCACTCTTGTGGTCCAGCTTCGACTATTTCCGTTTTGGTTGAGATAGAAAATATTTGGCCAATGTATGCCGTGAATGCTGCCACAAGTGATCCAATGACTTTGGTTAGATTCTCTTATGGCTGCTTTCGCGCTCGTTGCACACTCATCTCTCACTTATATGTATGTTTGCATGTTAAATACAGTATATAAGAATATGAGATACTTCTCTTCGTGACTATGTATATGTATACATAAGATAAGAATGTGTGTGAGACGTGTTTGAGTAGGCACCAACCAGCAGCAACACGCTCACGCTACGACGGAACGTTGATTGCGCGCGGGGTTTAAATGGAGGGGACGGTTTACGGACACATAACCAACCTTCCGCCATCCTTCTACACACAACACATACACAATACTATACATACACAACTAACCTCCCGACACTTCGTGAAGCCGCTCAGCGAGACCGGAGCGACACGACGATTCTCAGTTCAGTCGCTATTCGCTCGTCAAACTCTGTTAAGGGTTTTTGTGACACACTCGGGTTGGGTTTTCTGTATTTGATTCACCCACCCCTTTCTCTCTTTCTCTTCCTCACTCTTTCGCACTATTCTTCTCTCAGTGTAGTAATTCTCCAATGAAATACATAAATACGTATCTATGTGAGAATATCGTGCGAGGTTATGATAATAAAATATACGAGACGAGTTGATGATTGAGGACAGAAGGCAAAGAGAAAAAGGAAAATATAGAATTGTGATTCTCACATAATCGACTTTGTACTGAGAGTGAGAGTTTGTGATTAAAAAGAAAAAAAACAAAAGTAACGAATACGAAAAAAGAGAAGATATAAATTAGTGATATGTTTTTCGTCTGATGATCAACTAAGAATGTGCATCGTCATAAAGAAGGAAATGAATAGAACAAAATAAGAAAGATAAAAAACGTTCATGTATTTTTTTTTTCTTTTTCATAAACTTTGTGACTTGTTATTTGTGTGTATTGACTGTGATATCGCTGTGGCTTGTTTACCCGTCATCATTTTCGTATAAAAAAAGAGTCATATGTTATATTGAATTACAATTCTTCCATTATTTCTCCAATAGTGTGTCATAATATACGAACTGTTCTCGCGTATCTTTACACACATTTGTTTGTTTGTGTACCGTGAAAGGACGAAAGTGGGAGACAAATACATATGTATATGTAGACACAGAACTCACAGGCACGCACATTAACTCATATGCATATAAAGATTAGAAGAAGGAAAAAAAATAAATAATTGGATTTTAATTTTTTTTTTCCGTCAAAGTTTTTACTTCCGGCTGAATATTCGTCAATTGTATTGTTAATATTATCATTATTTTGTCGGGATATATATAGATATATATATAACGCGCTTTTTCATTCGTTGTCCGGATTGACCAATGATCAGTGGTAAAGTGCATGGTCTATCGCAACACCGAGACGACGGCGGCCAGTGACACTCATTCTCGGATTTTAATTCTCGAAACGCCACAACGTCGAGGTATTTACAATTAAAAATTCATTTATTTATCATCGTTATAATTATTTCATGTGTTTAATAATATGGGCGACAATGCGGTGGGAGACTTGATATGCGTGCTAGACACATTCCTTGTTATTCTCGAAGTTATGATGACGCAGTACGCACCTTCATAACACATTGTTAAACACATGTGTTAGGTTTGAGAAAAAAATTTTACCAGTTCTTCACCGGCATTCTTCATGAGTATCATCAATATTTTTTTCTTATTCTCGACAAATGTGTGTACACGCTTTCATAGCGTGGTAAAGGAACGAAGCGGCTGATCAACAATCAAGATTATATATATATA
>JABMBR010006234.1:0-11028 GCA_018881525.1 Meteorus sp. PSUC_FEM 10030008
ATATATATATAAATTCCATATTTGGGTATTATTATACATACCTGAACTTCTAGGGCATGATAGGCAAATATGAGACCAAGAAGTATTACGGTAGACACAGAGATCAGAGTTTTGAGCGCGGTTGAGTAGAACGATGCCTGAAATATCAATAGAAGACTCTATACGAATGGATTATGCGGCATAATTTTATCACGTAGTGTGTTTACATGCATATCGCAGTAGAATTTACGAACTCCGCTTTACGCGGTAAGAGTATGGGTTGGAGCAATTACTCAACACCGTCAATTAATTTGCTTTGCAATATAATTTGTGATATTTCTATAATTTTATACTGAGAATGATTTGAGGATTCGCGCTCAAAAGAATTGAACTGAATTGGAGTTGTCCGCCTTATTGCGTGAAGTAATTCTAATTGATGAGTAGATGAGGATTGAATATTGTGAATCCGCAGGGAGTTTGAAGATTGGATTTCCCGTTAACTAACACTACCTCTCCAACTGCGCATGTCTGATTCGACCAGTCAACAGAACGTTGGTCACACCCTCCAGAAATTCATAGCAACATTATTTTTTCTACAATGCACTTGGGCTATGCTTCATCATTTACCTCAACGGTTTTCCCATTGATGGAAGATACTATTGCTGCTTCATTCTGTATATTATTATCAAACTCTATGAGCAATATCAATGTAATAAATTGTCAGAGAAGTCGTATTGGAACTTCTTACTGAGAAATTGAGAGATCAAGTATTGTCACTCCATCACACACTGATGTTGACTGACCGGTTAACGGACGTGATCGTACAAAATTGTGATATGAAAGGTATAGTTTTATGTAACTAAGCCTGCAGTTATGAATAATACCTTCAGTGAATCTCTTTTTTTTTAATTCTTGTGATTGGAATGTGCATCTTTCTATTATCTCAGAAATGTTCAACACTCGTAGACTACATTGATGCGATGATCCTCTGGAAATCGATTAGGATGATGATGAACATTGACGCGTGGCTTTGTGCCAACCACCATAAAAATCATTGAGGAATGTTACATGACAGTGCGGCATGACTTCACGCACAAGAATGGAAGATTCATCGCGGATTTCATATATCATTAATGCAGAGTTGATTTACAACAGTCTAATATGCTATCGCGAATGGAATATTTAACTTCACCGGCCACAACTCCACTCTTACGTCTCACGTTTATCAGACCAAGAGACTCTGACGAAGCATCTGTAAATGATGTATATTTCGTACGAATTAGTTCCTTCACATGCGTTGATCCACATTGTATATTTTTCTCATGAATCGGCCTATTTATCATGCAAAAGTTCCGTTTATTGAAGAAAAATAAATAAACAGACATGAAGATTTATACTTGTAAAAAAAGAACAAATGTTATAAAGTACAATCTGACCTTTGTGTAAACTCCGGCACTGGATAATTCATTCTCGATCACCATGATGATAATACCAAACATACCCATGACGAGTGCATAATCGCTTATGCGTTTGCGTTTATCGAATAGCGCCTTTCGTCGACCAAGTCGGTAGCCGACGTTTGGTTTATGTTTTGAACCTGGCCCGATACTGCCTGATGGGGCGCCTTTCATGGGGCCACCACCAAGGCCACGTTCATCTAAGTAACGTGGGTATTCCGAGTGCACACCAACTAAGGCAATACCGGCGTCATCACCGCTGGCCCCGCTTCCATGTACACCACCACCACCAACACCACCACTGCCGCAACCGCTACCTCCGGCACCGCTATTACTCCTCATCGCGCCAGGGATTGAGAGAGTCGACACGGGTTTCCGCAACTGTAAAATCAACGAAATGCTGTCGCTGATGTCTTCTTCCATTATTTCAATCGTAGTATATCAATTACTATTTTTATTATTCACGCAATAGCACTATAATCGATGTAATATTATGATGCCATAGATAGTCATTATACAAATATTGGCTCAATTTATAGTTTTGTATTATAGAGTGCACTTTGCTCCATAAGATAGTCTGGGTAACATCAATCTCGTAAGTATAAAATGATAATCTACATTAGATGTGGGAGGAATTGTTGGTATGAAAAAGGAACGCATTCGATTGTTGATGTGTCATATGTGGGGTATGAAAATTCATGGATACATTGAAACAAATATGGGAGATGGGGGAATTTTATTTGAGGATTGAGGACAATAAAAGAATGGGGGTGACAGCAAAAGGGAGGGAATAAGGTTGAGAATGTAGAGTTAGGTGGATGAGCGTAGTCATGGCAACTGTCTAGGCAATGCTGATGGTGGCGCTGTTACACACGTTCATGTCGATGTTTTTTTCACCCCCGATCCTGCATTTCTATTGACTTGAGGACCATCGACTTATTAATTCCTCAGTCCACAAAAAGTTGATATCAAGTTATTGGACTTTCGGCTGTTCGAAATGAGCAAAGTCAAAGATATCTTTCATTGTAATGAAGCAAGCTACGGAAATAATTTTTTTAATTTTATCGTTCTTGGTATAGTTCTATTCCATATAACATCGATCACTGTAGTGATATATTCGCCACATAACAATTTGCCAATGGTCATGAGACAGTTGACACATGTTGCTCACGTTGAGAATTGAAGCGTGACAAACAATTGATTATTGTCATTGAATACATTGGTAGTCACTCATAACAGTGACAAAAGTGAATTCTATTGGTTATATGCGATTTAATTGTGTGTCATTTGTAGGATGTTAGCCGATGTTCATAACACCACTCGTATTTCTGAAGATTTGGATATTGAAACCTGTTTATCGTTACAATAAGAAGTTTCACAGTACATAAATATGCTGAAGGAAATGTACCCCGATTGGAGTGTTTGAAATCTTCATCTTATGAATTAACCAGATGTAAGAGACCACGCATTCAAGGATTCTGTAGGATATGCTCTGATATTATATGTGTGTTTTAAGTATGTAAAGTTTCATTGAAGATATTGGATTCTGTGATAGTAATTGGAGTCAGATGTGAAAAATTTATGCAAACATCTCTTTGTGAGTATTTGAGAATTAATGTTGAATGAGAGATAATACGATTGTAAATCTTCGATTGCGGTTGATGCTTTCGAGTCAAATATAATTCTGTCCGGCAGAAAAAGTCAAATAAACTAGATGCTATCGAGGTATATTAACTTTAAGAATTGTTCATTTCTCACCATCCATTTCCAATTCAGAGATACAGGATAGCGAATAATGTACGGTGGTATTTAGAAAATTTTGCATATTTTTACATTTGTATGGAATTGTAGAGACGTGTGACGAATAATGAGTGTAGTTTTATTTGTATGGTAGTTTTGTGCACATGATAACTATATCAATTATATTGATGGTTGATTGTCGGGAAATAATGAAGACAATTGATTCACTTTAACGTTACCTTCTGTTGGGCATTTTGTTCAATATTCTTTAACTTAGGTGAAATCGATGAAATCAGAGGTTGCCTCGCCATTATCATTGAATTCTAATTGTTCATCATCACTATTAATAATGTGTTTCACATCAATGTTTATAAATTTCGATGAAATCTTAAACATCATATTGTAAAATTTGGCATTATTCATTTTCGATGCAAATGTTGTTCTTATGCGTTCTCAGAGCCGATTTTTACCATTGAAGTAAGTTTGAACAGGGGGGGGGGGATTTAAAATTTTATTCTCAATAGGCTATGAGCCATTGGTATGGTGCAATTACTGCGGAATCATTGTTTTTTCGCAGTATGATTTCATGTTTCCAATTATACAGAGAAATAATCGACGAACTCTGAGCGTTAGATATAAGTTATACGACGTTCGATATTGCAGTATGAATACTCTGTTGTCAGTTATTCCGATAGTATTTACATTATTCGGATGTCGTCGGCTATTTAAAGTTCGCAGGTTTTCTTCATGTTTGGAAAAATTGCTGCAGGCAGAAAGAAGTTCAATCCTACTGGTACAATGTTCGACCCTCGTAATCGACACACAATCATTCTTTCGTCATTTCAATAGTATAATTCAATACAAAAAGTTTGAAAATGCACTGACTTGCAATATGTCTCGTGAAATATCATGAGAAAAATTGTTACAGTCATAGTTGGCTATAACGAGTGCAATGTTTCTCAGAAAATGCACACAAGCATTTCTTGACGCTTCTGGTGTGCGTATTAAGTTCACCCGCGAGTGTTGAAAAATGAAAAATCATCGGGTCTCTTTCGTTATGTAATAATAACTGTGAGTGGCGGTGGTTCGCAGCAGTAATTTGTGGATAAAAGACGGAGGGAACAGAACTCATATCTTATTATCAGTGATTGTTCAATTTAGTTCCAAGACGTTAGGGGATAATTTTATAGTTGTATCACACATGTTATCAATGTTGCACACGCGGATAATTATAACAAACTCATCCATTATACAAACCACATGTTTTTTTTCTTGTTGATCTCAATATCGATCATTTATTCTATGAATCTTTTCTCCGACCCATCTGATATATCAATTAGTTCCTGCAGTAACCTTTATATTTGAAACTATTCGACTCATCATCGAATTTAATCTAAAATAATGACAATTTTTTCATGACCATGATCGTTCTGAACGAGGAAATTCCCTTTTAGCGTGTTGCATGTATATACATAAATGTATGACACATTGGAATGTCATTGAGTAAGGGATATCAGAAAATCTTCGTTTGACTATTACAGCAGAATCTACATACACAAATGTGTATAACCGTTTTTCATCACGTTTATTTTCTATACAAATAGCACTTCAATTGGATGATTTTTCGTTGGGTTGAAACAGATATTGAGATAATAAATCGCGCTATTAGCCATGAAGATAGTTGACGCTCAATAGACTGGAAACAGTGCTCCCTCTTTGACTGTTCTTCACAACTTTATGTGCCCTGTGAGTGCGGGTAAGGTGGAGATATTGGTATTGGTTCACCAACTCACAACTTCCGATGGCCCTAATTAATTTCGCGCATAGCCTCTTACAGTGGGTATTATTGAAGAGGGAGCTCTATATCAGTGCGTAATATATACGATGTATCGAAAGGTGATGATAAAACTGATAGATAGTTGCACAGAGTCTGAGCATAAGGCAAAATAATTTAATTTTTCGAATCACGTTCAATTATTGACGCTTTTCATCAGTACATCCAATTTGAATTTTCCGAGACAATATATGTTGTTTGTTCGTTTCATCATTCAAATATATCAGTCACGGCAATGATAAGTACAAGATTATTCCAAAATAAATGCACAGATGATCAAATATGAGTGTTCAACACTATTTTTGCATAATTATGTCATTACTTTTCCATTTGGAAACTATATAATGCGGATATATTCCTCGATATCCCATTACTTTAATATAACAAACACTTAATTTTCAATCTTGCACCATTGATAACACTGCGACATGACTATCAAGTTGACAGGATTTGGCCGATGTTTCATACATTGTGTAAATAGATAAGGTTAGAAGAAATATATTAGTGGTAAAATAAAAATTCATTTGATGATTGATAAATCCAATGTCAACTTTCCAAATATCCCAAGAGAATAGCCACCAGGTATATTCCTCCGATGATAACCAGTGTTTCGACATTCTTTCCTATTTGTGTACAATCTGTTTGAAAGATATTCAGATATCGTGCGAAACAAAATCACTTTCATCTCAGTGCGATTGAAAATTATGATAAAAACAAGTAATGTGCCCGATCACTTCACTAATATCTATACACCTAATGGCACAATCGAGACGAATACCAGTGTTCAATGTGACTGATTGCTGTACAGTTTTCTGTTTTTGTGGCATTCTGAATGTTTGTTATGTTCCAAAAATATTGCCATCTCAAATCAATTCATTTGAATTTTTTTTTTTTTTCACACAGTGTACTCATTCTCCATCACACTTTGTGGATATCGCACACACAGATTGACAATGAAACAATTTCACATAACGTCAAAGGATTTGAGATTTATTATACGAATCGAGAAGGGAGGTGGAGTCGTGGTGAGCGACCGCGCACTGCGACGCTCCCGACAGGACTGCGCCGGTATGGCTGTCATTCCGTGTTCCTTCAGCTTTTCTCCGGAGAAATTCGCTGCTCAGCCCTGCCTCGCTTCGCCGCACCATGTCAGTCGTCAGTCGTGCCAAGCTTACCCACTCTTAATATTCAACGCATCAACTAATGAATTCATTCATTGTAATATATTCAATATACCAGCCTATTTTCATTTCACAATTTTGCCATTTCTCATCTCTCCTTTATCCATTTTTTCGATTACTCTGCAATGACGAGGTTTCTCCTCATGTCACTCTTCATGTCTTTCACATCTCAAAGTGGAGCTTCCCTGTTATTCTGACGCATTTGTTTATTTCTCCCTTGGGATCCATGATTATTCTCCAATTTTGTCGTGAGGAATTTCGTCAGTTATTACGTCCATGTCCACTCATTCCATTGTCTGAATTTCATTATGAAGTAATTGAATTTTCATTCTCCATCATAAATAGTCAATTTCAATAGAGCATTCCAAATTTGGGAAGCCATCGTACGACATCACATCGTGATGAAAAACATTTTCGAATTTTTACACTCGCGCAAGCCACGAACCGTGGTTTCCTAGATCGCACGACCATGCCATACAACACACCCTCAGTTATTTTTTAATAATTGCCAAAATTGAGTGGACCGACGATTTTGTCGAAGATTAATCATGACGGTCCAGTAATAAGCACTAATTCAATTGATGAGTATACTTTTGCTTTTATCTGGATAGAGGTATCACGTGAAAGAATAAATATGACAATAAATTTTAATTTTCCGTTATGAACAAGAATCATTTGGAATGAGAACTGTTGAACAGTTAGGCACTCATTGTTATTGAACAGATTGTGAATCTACATCTGTTAATTATTATTTCCAATCATTATTCAACTCGGTCACTTTACGTCAATATCTTTATATTCATACGAACATCTGAATTCTATTCTGATAATGAGCTTTATAACAATGTCAATGGAAGGAGACAAATGTCGATGAAAGTTGGAACATAACCATGTCATATATAATCACATCGATAGGTAATACGAGATGCGTAAAGTAATCTAAGACTAATTATCTACGCAAGACAGAGATTCGATTCGTGTAGATAAATCATACGGGTGTTGAGAATTACAATGGAAAACTTATGGGAGAATGAAAGAAAAGTATTATTGAAAAATGCCGTATTGCATTGCATTTTTTTCGGTGCAGAGATGTGTTACAATGTTTCAAACAAAAAATTCCTTAATTTTTCCATCTGCAATACCATTGGTGTAAATTAAATTCCGTGAGAAGTGGTGTGGCAATAAGTGAAAACTATTTAATTGCACTAGTGATTTCTCAGATGAATCTAATGATTGCTTGATTAAAAAATCCCACCGTCTTTACATAGGTGACGGTCTCAGCAGTAGCCTCGGTGATTGCTCTCCGCAGTCTTGAGCGCCGTACTTGAGACAGTGTACGAGGACAGAGAACGACACCTTGGGCGCCAGTGCCGGAGACTGCAGCTGAAGCTGTGCCTGGGTTTACCATCGGCAGTAGTGGCGGCAAAGGCTGCGATGGCGGTGGCGGTGAAAGTGTGGACGCCGCTGTTGATGATTTGCACCACCACCACGGAAACTGAGTATCGGTGGTGAGCACAAATTATTTGTCTTGTTGCAATATATTTTCAATGTGATCAATATTCATGTGGAGTTCGAGGGAGAAGTGTTACAAATTCGACCATAAGAATAAATTTTATTTTTCATAAAGAGGCACGCAGAAAAAAAACTATTGAGTGAAAAATGTAGATGCAACATTTTTTAGATGATGCAAAACGCACCGACATAGTTTCATGTTCAATCGCCCTACTCCATCATGTGAGGAGATGCCCGTGTAATATATTACTGCAATATCCTGATAAATCTACTATACAATAGTGGTGAATGGTTTAGGAAGGTGCAGACAGTTGGTACCAAAATCATATTATAGATATAGAACGACTGTCGCGTTGTTAATCATGATGAAAATGTAATGATAGTATTAATTAGTTTATGAGCCAATTCGCGTTGGGGTCGTATCCAATTATTAATTCTATAATAAAAGGAGTTGGTGGGTCGAATCACTTGTCATGAAAACACGTATTTTCTTGATGTCAAAATTTCTGGATGGAGCTCTATATGTAGATTGTTCATGACTCGCTTCGGAGCATGAATTTTATCAAAATTCCAATTTTGAGATCCGTTACTCCATCGTTTTTGGAATTTTTGGTGTGAGTTTATGTAATGCTCAACATGTGCATCTCGAATGGATGAGGAGATATCAGAGTTTCGATAGAACAGTCTGAATATGGACGTTATCATCAGACAAAACTCTGAGAGACGCTGTTGTGCTAATTGCACAAATATATTCCGCTCATTATTCCAAAAATCTTTTTGGGTATTTCAATCGTGTGTTGTGTATATATTATATTTGTTTATTCCACATATATTCGCATGGCGTTTGTATAACAACAAGCATATATCCAGAGCGGAATGCACTAAGAATTTAAAATTTATGACTATAAATAGCTTCTATGTTCTTTCATACGAGTGAATCACATGGTTTCTCGATGATACCCATGTATCCATTTTCGTATGAGTTCTATTCGGCTTTAAAATGATCAATTACTCGTTTGTATCACACGACACTTTTTCCCTATCAGATTAACGTTCTCAATCGAAATGAATTATAAGTTACGCTTTCTCAGAACAATTTAGATTTGAATACGACTAATATATTGACAATATAATTTTGATATCATCAATTCGCGCATAAAAGTACGTGATGATTATTTCCTCAACAGCTGTAATCAGATTTGTGACGATGGAGACACTCAATGCTCCTACATATAATTGTCTCCATCAGAATTCTATGAACTGCATGAAGATGAAATCAAAAATGATTGATGAACAGAAAACTCAGGTTGTATTAATATCAATGTTGTTGATTCTATAATTGGTTTGTGAGATAACGTTTCAATTATGTCACTTACAATAAAAATATAAATAACGAGTGTAACAGCATGAGTTAATAGCATTGTATGCTCGAAAACACGTTCACTCAAGTTTGACGTGGTCACTTCCTGAATAATCAAAACTCCAACGAAGTATAATCGAGGTTATCAGACTCTCTACCATCAGTCCTGCATCCAATGTTATATTTATCTTTTGGTTATGCTGCAATCCATTCATAGATATTTTCAATTGGCTTAGTTTGATGATCGGACATGAGCGGAAATTTTACTGCGATGGAGTGGAATTTGGAAAAAATGACATAATGTAAAACACTATCGAGTAGAAATTTCGAATCATTAATAGTTCATTGGAGTCATCACGGTGTGGAGAATTATAAGATGGATGTTCATTGGAGCTATATAGTTCATAGTTGAGACTACTCAAAATTTGTACGTAAAGCTCTGCGTATTTTCCTATCGTATGCACATTCACAGTGAAGACTGATATCATTTTTGCCATACACGAAGAGAATTCAAGATATTATCGATATTCGCTTTAAAATAATTATAAAAATTAGCTGGGGACTTGTTTTTTCGTGAGGACTCTTGGGGTTCACATGCGATAGTCATGTGAATAGTCTCTGTGTTTGAATAGTTTCATACCTGTCGAAATTGGCGTATTCCACCATTGATTCTGAGTGAGTCAGCTGCAATACCGGCTATTCCATCGCCCGGTTCGCGCAATTGCCGTAGGGACGCACTTGGTGCAGCACCAGGATGTAGGGGGCAGCAGCATCCTGCACAACAGCAAACGGATGCCTCTGGCTGTGAACTTTGTCGAATGATTCTTGTACTTGGCGATGTTGTTACGAGAACTGGTGGTGGTGGCGGTGCTTGACATGGACAGCATTGATGACCACTTCTAACACTTTCCCTTTAAAATTTACATCTATACGTTCAGCAATACTATGAGTAGTGAATTTTTCCGTCATAAAGACACACAGAGTATTTTTACATGAAAGATTGTTGGAATAATATTCTACTGGGAATTATTGTGTTGAAAGAAATATTGTTATTGTAATAATGGAAAAAGCAGAAATTTCGGATCCGATCCCACCTGGAAACACTACGTGCCAGATGGAGTGCCGATGAGGGTGCAAGAGAATCTCGTCTTTCACATCGACACCGGTTATGCTGCTGATTCGTCTGTCTAGAGCGATAAAGCGTCGTAGTTGGATGTTGAAATGTTTGTTGATGCTGAGGTTCACCATCTAGCCGACAATGTAGTTCAATGTCAGGGACGGATCTTGTCGAGGTATCGTCGTTAGTTGCGCTCTCCTCGGAGCCACCAAGGCCGGATGTGGAAAGATGTGGCGATGCTATGAGGAAAGTTGCGCGATCTTGTCGTGTCAAAACTGGTTTGCCCTGCGAACCAGTAGCTACGACCACCGGCTGCGAGCTTTTACTTAATAATGCTGCTGTCTCCTCATTATTCCCGTAATCACCGCAAGTTCCGCCTTCCAGTGATCCGTCATTTCCATTGGTGTTCATGGCTCCAAATGCAATGCGACAATTCTGATTTCCGTCTTAACCACTCACAACACCATCTATATACAAATTCACATATTTTATTTATTATTTTGCTTTTGAACGCTATTCCTACATTGTGTTTCATTTCGCTCTCATTACTTTGTAATCCATACATCTGTCCGATTAAATATTGTCACTCACATCTATATATGATAATTGTTGCGTAATAAGAGATTGAAAGTGGCGTAATGATATGTCAAATTTACGAATTGTTGCGTTTATATAGTTATAGAAAGATAATTGCTCACAGTATATGCATGCCATGTATATATAGCATGTGAAGTTGCTTTGAACATGTTAGATATACAAAGGCCCGTATAATTGGAGTGCACCAGGTAGAACTATGACACACACACACACACACACACACACACACACACACACACACACACACACAC
>JABMBR010006235.1:0-11021 GCA_018881525.1 Meteorus sp. PSUC_FEM 10030008
CTTGTAATCGAGCCTCAAACATTGTTCAATTTTTCAATTATTTCATTTAAATTCTGAATTTTTTAAACTACTATAAATATCAATATCTTAATGAGACAAGTAATGATTCTGAGAGGAAATTTAATGCTCTACAAAAAAGGTCTCTTAATATTTTTCAATAAATTCATTCGCTTCAGAGTTATTCAATGTTGAAATTACTTCAGGATTGTATTTTTTTTTTTTGGCCCAGCCTACTGTTTATATACTGTTGATGTGCTCAAGTGATCCATCACGAATACTTTTCATTAATGAGCCATATGACTTGTTTATGACGTTCAGAATTCGAAAACTGGAATGAATAATTGATAAAATTCAGTATAAGTTGCTCAGTCATTGGACAGTGGTTTCATTTAATTATCATAGCCTACAGTGCCTAGATTAAGGAGATATTTTCTTCTTAATTTGCTTCACATATGCGCAGTTCGGAAAATGTAATTTACGAACGTTTGAAAATTAGTTTATCTATTAATTAATAGTTCGTGGAAATGTTTGTTTGTGATAGCACAAAAATCCGATTGACGCAACGCATTTGAATGAGGTGATGTGGTATGGAGAGTTTACGCGATTCACATTTCATCTATACCAGAAAAATTTATTATCAAAAACAATCAATCATATCACGTTACTAAAACTGGCCGGCCATCTATGCATTTCTACGGTTTTTGTAGCAATGTGATAGTTGAAGGGGTCACATGAATCCCTTCTCTTGTTTCCATTTTCAACATGTTCGATAAAGATATCGATCATTTCGAATCAATCCAAGGTTAAAATTGGAAAAAACAGAATGAAGTGGATATGAAGAAACATTCCACACGTTTCTATACTTTCAATTTTGTAGTCTTATCACAAACACCAAGGTTGAAATAGTTCTTCGATAAATTGTTCAAGATATAAAGTCTATGTTGGTACACATACTCGATAGAGATCACCATTTCTTGCTCAATATGCTGACGATGTTATCATTTTTGGAAAATACCCTTTCAGAATATTGAACGAGTTCGTGTTATCCTGTTTTTTTGTTTTATCTCTTGCATATCGCAGAGTTGGATCAAAACTGATTCTACATGAAAAAATTTATCATGATGAGTTCATTGACAGATGAATCATATGAGAGGGTGAAGAAAGAATCCCCGAAAAAGTTGAAATGAACAAAGATGTGTTCATTTGAAAACGATACATCAAAATTTGTTACATTTTTCACGGCCTCTCTTGGGATATCCAACAATATCTAGAGGAGTTTATCGTGTTCCCTCAAGGAATTAGATTATCACGCGATAATTATGAGCTGATAATTCTTCATGTCAGATAAACAAATTCCAAGCCATCTCCACCATCAATTTTTATTCTAAATTAACTTTAATATTCACCGTACATGTGATGAAATATCAGTTTCGTATGAAACTCACTTCCCACTGTTGACATTGTCCCAGAGAAAGCGTGAATTTATTATAAGGACTCGGTAACAGAAGGGTTGAAAGAAAATCCCAGCATTGATATAAGTCAGGAACTTGGCCTAGTGCCCGATTCATATTCTATTCTTTAAAACTTCATTTCATTTGTTCAAATTTTCGTAATAAAGACGTTTTAGTGTTGACCAAAAATATTGAGAAAGAGTTGAGATCTCACATTCAATATTTATTTACTTCATTCAAAGTAGGGAATTTGAAAAGTCAATTGGAAGATTTTTTGTTGGGAAATAACAAGTTTTTAAAATTAATGTTTGATTATATGTTCAACATTTTATTCCACAGTTTTTATATCAATTTTCGACATTCATTATTTATTTACAAATTAAAACAGTCGAGGAAATGGAGTCATTCATAGAGTCAGTGACTCTGTCAGTCTTTATGCACCATTGCGACTTAATTGAATATCTTATTATAAACATAATGCTAATGATATCGAATGAATATATTTACACTTTGTTTTTGATTTGTGATGATGTTTGATGCAATGATTTGATGATCAACTATCTAAATTGCGGTGTTACAGCCAGAAGAAAAGCGATGGCATCGCTGTTTTCAACATATTTTTCACGAAATCCCAGATTTTCATCAAAAAATTAGTAGAAGGATCATCTGATAATTCGATGTAGTTATCTGTGTCATCCATCTCGTCAATTGGATAGGCGTGGACCGATGACATCAGAACGACAGCAGCGACAATAAACAGAACGTATTTCTAAAATGAGAAGATACACTTGAGTACAGAGAATGGATTATTGTTGCTGTGATATGAATCATTGATCTTGGGAATGTATCCCAATGATTTGAGAATAGATTTCGACAATTCTATGCAGATATGGAACTAACGATGATGGAAAGTGTTCCACTCTTCATCCGAGTCAATTTGAGAAGTGTACACTGCAACTTACCATGGTTGATGTTGGTGGTTGTGTCTGATCAAGTATTGGACACGAAAATGAACTGAAGAAAGTCGTTACTGAGGCGAATGGTTTAACGAAGTGTAGGGATCCACAGAATTACCTCCACTTATATACCATTGCTGTGCATATGTACTTTGAAGGAATGAATCTGTTTATGCTCATCATATTTTTTTCATCAGATTGGAAGCATCAACAAAAGGGAAATCAATGATTCGATAGATAACATGAGTGTCATTTCATTGCCGATAAATACTGAATGTGTAATGGCGTCGGTAATGTATTTATGATGCAGAAAGTTTCTCTGTTACTAACAGAGTTTTCCGAGAATTGTATTTTGATTTTTTTAATTGATCACTTTCGAAATTTGGT
Source organism: Meteorus sp. PSUC_FEM 10030008 (assembly GCA_018881525.1). Classification (NCBI taxonomy): domain Eukaryota; kingdom Metazoa; phylum Arthropoda; class Insecta; order Hymenoptera; family Braconidae; genus Meteorus; species Meteorus sp. PSUC_FEM 10030008. The sequence goes on from JABMBR010006235.1 coordinate 2,795, forward strand.
ATTGGCCAATTGAGAGAAATCGGGAGTGCTGTATTCTTTCGCAACCCCATGTTCAATGGGGTGTTGAAATGATGAAATAACATTTTTCATCACCCTGGATTGCAATGGATTGAATAAAAGATTTGAGTACAATTGGTCGCTATTACTGATGGAATCCTTCCGCTTGAAAATGATTTGCATCTTCAGAGAATGTGTTAGGATTGTCGATTTGTCAGACCAAGAAGATGATTACTTTTTCGTGGTGGATATGGAATGCATCTTGTGACGTTCTACTTCAATCTTTATGAGTCCTCGCTGGAGAATCAATAAGACGCATATTGTCGTTGTAGCCATTTTAAATCTGGATTTCAGATAGATAGTCTTGTGATGTCAGTAAATATTCTTTTCATAATTCTCCGGAACAATTAACTATGACATTTAACTGGAAGGGTTTCATTTGTTGTTAAGTTCATTTTGGTAGCTTCCCATGAATTTTGTCATTATAACAGTTGTGTTACATTCACCGAAAAATTCCAACTATTGCTCCATATCGATTGAAAGCACCTGATTCAAGTTTCATCTCAAACCTCCGATTCCTGATGATTTGTATCAGAAGTAATAATAGATGATTTTGGATTAATTATACAAATGATATTGAGCATACTGATCGCGAAAAATTTAGGTGACAAATTGATCTCTCGATGGTGAAAGCATCGGGACATTTTCAGAATGGAAAATTTCAGAAGTGATGGTTGGTATGATTACACCCATTGTCAGCTTTTGAAAGGAAGAAAATTTCAATAATTATGATGAAGAAGGTTGTCGTTGTGGTTAGGAGGAGAATTATGAAACGATGAATGTATTGAAAAAAATAACTAACTGGAAAAGAGTTTGAATTTCCCAATGAATCATTAAGATTGAAACTTCGAAATGGAAAAGGAAATTTATATTGACTGACGTATGTTCCAATCACATTGATCAGTCTCGGAAAAATACATATGAATATAATTGTAAAGTGGAAAATTAATACAGGAAATCATATTGTATAACCCGTCACAGTTTCTTACTTTTATTCTTCTCGTTGTTAGTTTGTCTGAAATTATAAACTGATTGCTGGATCTCCTATGAATCGTATTCAAGTAAGAATCGAAGTTATAATTGAATATCCTCCAAGTTTTCCATCAGAAAAGATTCTTGGAGTGTTCACATAGCCTTCGGTTTCAATTAGATGAAATAATTATTCAGTATTTTCAATTCTCGCAGACGATCAAGTTGAATGGAATTAAAATTAATCACATGTCATCGATGAAGACAGATAGGAATAATTACATCGTAATTATCATTAACACAAACGTATAAATTTGATTGAATATCCATTCTTTATCGGTTTACAGAGAAGTACAGATAACGTATATCACAGCGGGTATGACTGTGGACACACTACGAGAGGAAATGCGGACTATATGCGGATTTAGCTCGACTGGTGTCACTGCTTCCGACCAATTTACAATGAAGTGGGTCGACGATGAAGGTGACCCGTGCCGAATAGCATCTCAACAGGAGCTTGACGAGGCACTACGACTTTATGAGCTTGAGAAGGATACAGAAATAACGATACATGGTGAGTGATTATATATAAAAATATTAACACGCGCCACTTTATCACGTACTTCGTCAATGTTTTTTTTCTTACTTTTTCTACTACACTTTCCATTCTTTTTTTCCAATCTTTATTCCCATAACAGATTTCGCCACGTAACGTGAATCATGTTTTTCCTCTGAAATTACACACACAATTAATCACTCGATTATCTGTAAAAGACAAATAATAGTTATGATATACCAAAAACGAGGAGGGATGATAATCGATATTGGAGCAAAAGAGAGGATAAAAAAGGGGAGGGAGGAAGTGAGCTGTGGAGGTGATGGCACGTGCATTAATGCACTGCAGTCAGCAATTTTCAGTCTTTTATTATTGTTTTTTTTTTATTGGTTGTGCGCCATATAGGCCTCCTTCTACCGTTGCCTATTGTGATACACAACACAAAGCTTCGTTAAGTGTCCTATGACGACAATTAAATGTAGATATCAATTTTCATTCGGTTGCTAGTGTTGACAAAAAAATATTGTCGAATAAATTCACCTCTATGCAAAATATGAGGATGAAGTGCAGACAAAATTCGCAGTTAACTAATGGTTTTTCATTCGATTGTGTAATACGTTGTATGAATTCTTTGGAGTATAATGTGATTTGTTGAATGGAGTCTTGTTGAGATTTTTATTCATACATTAACATCAACTTGATTTGTGTTAGTGAATTAATTGACTTATCGTTAATGTCTTGATTAGTGTATCGTGCTGAGTATTGAATTTGTGTTTGGTTCTGAATTTTATTTATAATTGTGACATCGATGATAACCATCGAATATGACGTTACAAATCGATTTAAAGTGTCGCATGTATGAGATTTATTTGAATCTTCTCAGCGACATTATACAATTGAATTTTGGACTCTCATGATCCATAAATTGCTTGAGGACACCAAACAACCAATTAGGAATAGAATAATTCTTGATGCCCGTTTATTTCATCTAAATCGATTAGATGAGAAAAGACATAAATCCACAACGAGATTGTCGAGTTGTTTCGAAATTTATTTCCTTGCATATAAATTTATTCGTAATATGCGACACTTATAATTCAGTATGAAGAACTGCAACATTTCCAATTTTGCAAACCATTTTTATGTGCTTGTGTGTGCGGTAACATGGTCGTTTATTGAATCATGCGCCAAGAATAAGTTGATCGTGACCTAGAGTTAGAGATGGATATAGGTTATTTGAAATGTCAATATTGAGAAAGACTGGAAAAAAGTGAGAGGAGGGTGATGAAGCGGTGCAAATAAAGGAATGAAAAGTTCTTTATTTTTATTTCTAATTTATTTTCTCTTGCAATGAAGAGGGAAAAAAAACCTGGGAAACAAAAAAAAATGAAAAGAGCATGAAAAAAAAGGTATAAAGAGAGAACGATAGTGTTACAGAACGGCTGCAACAAAAGGAAGACGCACGAGCGCCTCAGTTGTTCGGTTGTTCTCCTTGAATGCGCTCGTTCCAACACAGTCTTTGTGTATCAGTCTCCACTCTTTATAGCAATTTCAACGAGTCCTCGAGTCTGATATAAATATTAAAATATTAAAATTCGCAGGTATTTATAGACTGTCAAGTAAACTTATGATTATCAAATTGCTTATATGTTTTCTTATTTTATATCAATACATATCGAATATTTTTTCTCATTTTTTCTTTATAGTTGAAAGAGAGGAGAAAAAGCGAGTTCAATATCGTATGAGGTTAGAATTTGAAGTTGAATAGGAATCTGAATTGATTCAAGTGATGGATTTATCACTTGATATGAATCTAAAAATATTCCACGATTGAAAAACATACTTTGGTATGTTGTGGAAAATACAAAGTGTTATTATTGATTAATGCGTTTTCTTGACGATTCAAATATTCAGTAGCGATATTCTTATGTGTGATGTTTCTTTCATGATCTCTTGTATTATACATGAATGAAAATGTGAATTTTTCCAATTGCGTCTTACTTGATAAATGTTGGGTGTATTCCATGAAGAATTCTTCCAACATGAATGTTCAGGGTTTTTGACCATACAATGGATTGCGGTCATTTTTCATTGACATTTTCCAATCCAATTTTAGAGATGACAAAAGCTCTCACACGAATGTGAAATTTTAAGGTAAACGTTCAATAATTCTGATTATGATCACCATGCAAATTAAGTTATCATTCACTCTTCAGGGGATAGAATTTCATACAATCCATTACTTCACGAAAATCCAGCCATAATAACAAACCGGGAATATAATGAGGCAATGAGATAATCTAGTTTATAAACTAGAAGTTGTTCTTGACTCTAATTTAATAACAACCTGAATCAAAAAGTGAAGTGCCAGATTGTGGAATTTTGTTTAAAGTTCATATACAAATGCATATTCCCATCGCATCTGCGAATCAGTCTCACAACATGGCTACTAAACTTTAACGAAACAAAATTCGAAAGACACATCCATACGAAACTGTCTCATGCATTGTATCCAATTAAGTTTGACAGAAACTGGAAATGATTTCAAACTGAATCAAGAAAAAAATAATCACCAAGTATAACATCACTAACATTATACTTTGGAGAATAAAATATTGTTTCCAGTTCGTAGTACAACATAACAACATGAATCATCAATAAACAACGACGAATAATCAAGAGAAAATTGGAAGATATAAATATTTTCATCACAAACAACCATGTCGATTGATAACGCCAATGTTCATTGTCGGACATGTGTGCCGGTGAAGTGAATGCTTTACATAGCTGTACACGTGGGTGACTGGTTGAAATGTATGATCATGTACATATACAATTGGAGAAATCAACAGACACGAGTACAGAGTGAATGAGGAAAACAAAGGGACTACTCCCTCTTCACTTCAGTACTCTAGTGTGATAGGGTACACATGATTCCGACATGGCGTCGTCGTATCAGCTTCAATCGACTAGAATCGTAATTAAGCGGGCGTCAAGGCCGTCCAAGGAACATGCACAACACTGCACAAATACATTCATAGTGCAATAGAGAATGTATTGACTGGAATGAGATGGAGTATGCATGGCTATGCGTAGAAAGACACCTAGGGATATCTAATTACGACAGATTACACAAATAAAAGTGGAATACCAGACACATCAACACTCTGAAGCCATTCAGAGCAGATAGTTGGGTATGAGAGTGTGTTCGTAGAAATGAAGAAGAATGTACGTGCTCGTCTAATCGTGAGATTGAAGGGTGCATTCCAGACTGGAATAATTGAAAGAACTTCTTCTTTAGTTGAAGAGAGGTAGATGAAAAAAAGGTGCGAGTGGAAGGGATTAAAGGAGCTTGAAATTCATTATTCAATCTACTCTCATATTCTTTACTATTTCTGAACAAGACTATTCCTATTTAATTTCAAGTACATCAAACTTACTTTACTCTTTCAACGTCTATTGGGACAGGGAACTGTATATTTTTCAAGCACTGATTGAAGAGTATGGCTTCACGTTATTCGGTTTATGAATAAATTCATACAGATATTTTCTCATTTTGATGCGACAGCGAGTTCATGGGTGATGAATCTCATTCAGTGATTTTTGTCGATTGATCATTGCTTTGGGTGGAGTGATACGAATCTCCAGTTCAATTGCTGTGATGATTTCTTCAATTTCAGCTGATGCTGTGCCATTCGTATAAAATCGATAATCGATAGATTTGAATTATCAATCAATTGTTGATATCCGGAATGATGTGATGCAAACCCTGAGTAGCAAGTCTTATGCAAGTAGTATACGAATGATGTTGGTTGATCACTTTTTCTTCTCCGTCAATTATTTTGATGCTGTTGAAAGATGGATCATTAGCAGGTGGTATTCGAAGAGCTGGTGTAGTTCAATATCAGGAATGGGGAACAGGTGTGAAGACAAAAATCTGAGATATTAATGGGTGGTATGTCTTCATTTCATTAATAAAAAGTGAAATTCTTCAGTAATTATCATGGATTTTCTCCATGAACTAAGACAGGGAGTTATCCATGATGGCAATTTATACATTTTTAGAAGTGGTTGTGAGAATCAACTGAGCGGCATTCACGTAATAATTCAACAAAAAGATCACATAAATATATTTCATTCAAATAGTATGGAGATGGATGGAGCAATTGTAGTTGGAGAGAAATTATGCTCAGTCGTTAACGTGATTATGGTTGCAGTGCATTTCAATGATTACCCGCTTTGTGTGGAATTATTTTCGATTTTTTGTGGAATGTTCTCGATATCTTATTTTGTGATGGGATTAATTTCTAGCGAAAACAGATAATCTCAAGTTATAAAAGGCACCATGGAATTCTTCAGTAGATTCAAAATTGATTTGAGATTTATTATCATGAACTGATATCACTTCGTAGTTTTTCTATATGAAATATCATCACGAGTTCTGTTCAATACTCCATATGATCATTTGTGTTTTAATCCAAGCTGCTCATTCAATCCCAGTATCAATCTTATAGTTTTGATTCACTAAAACTTCATTGTTTAGAGTAATTTAATGTGGAAAAACAAAATGAATGCACTTGAATTGCCTGCGAACACTTCTCGAGTATAACTGGGAATGTTCTTCAGTAATATTTAAATAGTTTCAGGAATTGCATTTTGTTTGGAACAGTATTACTTTTTTATTCGATAGGTTTGCGCACTTCCTTTCTCATTCTGCTCGGTGTTAAACTTTAATTTCCTACCATCTTTATTTCTTTTATCACACCGTGGAATTTTCTTGGAAAATCACCTCTGGTATCCCTTTAATGTTTTATTTGAAACTGAAGTCAGCACTGAATATGGAATTACAGCTTATTCAATGATCCCATCCATTGTGACATTGATCAGGTCCTTTAAAAGTGAGTCATATTCGAATTTATTCAGAGTACTTGGTGAACATAATAAGACGTTGATGACGCTCTTCTGATAGACTACAAGAATTGGAATAAAAATTGTTGCAGTTTGGACTGAGAGAAATGGGGTATTGATCACTGCTGTTGGGAAATTTCCAGATGTCCGGATAGGAGAGTTTCATATTTTCCATTTCATAATTCGTATTATATCGATAGTTATGACAACCACGATGTAGCCTGCAACTTTCTCATGTCTGATGGTTTCTTCGCTGTATTTGAAAGAAATATGGAATTGTTGAATTAATAAAAATTCATGATGACTTGGAGATATCAATTGAAGTAAAATAGATCATTTCATGTAGTTCTTGAATAAACTTCTGCATTCTCCTTTCATGATGCTGAAATATTATTTTGATGGTGAACTATAATGAATTCTACAACAACTCTGTTGAAATTATTCATTGAAACAGGATTGGAAAATTAATAAATGAACACACCTTGAAAATGGAAATGGATGTTTTCAAACACAAACAGATGAATTGTGGATGAAAACGTAGAGGATGAATATTGTCTGTGTTCGGTATGAGTAGTCGTTCATGAGATATAAATTTTTCAATTAATTTCATGAATTTCTATGAATGAATCGTGTTACAGCAAGATCACTGAACCTCTGAACATTCATGATTCAATTAAAAAATTCATACCTTGTGAATAGTCTGCTGCAAAAAAACTCAAATAAGAATTACGCTTCTCTGTACATTTTTATTCATAATTGCGCTACTCACAATTGTAACCCATCTTTTGTCGCTTTCGAGACAATTGTTAACTCTCGGTTCTCTTAACTGAATAATAACATCACGAATTTTTCTCTCTCTCTCTCTCTCTCTCTCTCTCTCTCTCTCTCTCTCTCTCTCTCTTCATTGTCGTATTATTATTTTTACCCAAAAAAAAACTTAAAAATATGCAAATTATTATGCCTTATTCACGTGGGCATTACTGAAAAAGTTGATATAATAGTTCGAAATTAATGCCGCGTATAGAGAGAACTCTTTGTATGAATATTAAAAGCAAATGGAAGAGTGGAAATGCAACGTTGAACTTGTTCTTTTCCAAAATTTGGATGAATATCTTGAAATGAACCCAGAGAATTTGAATCAAAAAATTAGCTAACATTGTTTTTCGTCATATTTTCATCCTACATATCACAATTAATTGATCTTCAATTTTATGAATCTTATGTTTCAGGTTTTAACATAATTTATATATCACCAGTGATTGTTTTCGCAAATGATATTTATCTGATCGCAGTGAGATGGATGGTGGCGTGAGTTTGGTATATGTTTGTAGATGTCAGTAGTGTTTACACACTTCTATATATGTCCGAATGAGATAATGGATGGTAATATAAATACCAGGATAGTTGGGGAAAGCACCTGAATGGTTTCCAAAGATTGTGTTATCGTTGGTTTGGATCCAACCATTCGGTTTCATTTTCTTCTTCCTTCTCTCTTATATGTACGGGTTCATATGGATGGACATTATGGTGGGTCAAACAAATCAATTATTTTTTTTTTTCACAAGTGCCATCGAGGAATGGGTTACTAGACACCTTAAAAATATTCTCACCGTATATGAGCTCTTGATTTCAATAAGAAGATCCTCCGCACCGCCGTTTTTTATTTTTTTCTCGGTCCAATGGGAAAAAATTCACAGCTCATCATTAGTTGATTGTACAGAAAAATATTTGAGACAA
>JABMBR010006236.1:0-11011 GCA_018881525.1 Meteorus sp. PSUC_FEM 10030008
AGTTGCATGCTTTTGGCGTTGAGGGAACTTGCATTTCTGGCCCCAAAACGGGTCGAAAACGACCACTAGAACCACCTAGAGCGGGGAAGTTATCATAGGGTCCATAGTAAGACTAAAATTTGAAAGACACTTACCATAACCAGGTATAAGCTTGATAAGCGTGGGTGCTGACGTCACCAAGCCACGCCTTGACCTCCAACCCCTTAGCATTGTGCACTCTGATTGGACAACTTTATTTGTTAATAATTTAACAACTATTGGTCGTATTGCAAAATGGTTGCGATATTTGGAATCAGCGTCCTCCCATTCATTCACAGTTCATCGGTTCGTCACGGGATCGGGGACACGGTGTATATTCGAAACATATGTGAGTGAATAATTTGAATTAACCGTCCTCCCGTAAAAAGTAGTACGGTGCCTCTTTCTTAATAGAAAAAATTACAACATGAGTGTATTCAGAAGAAATTCATGAGAATATGCTCTTTGAACAATCGACGGAACGACGTGTCGACTGCCGTGACTAGTTCCACACGCGGTCTGCTAGGCCGATAAGGTATTAGCAAGCTGTTAAAGTCAACTTCTTCACTAGTTACTGAAATTATGAATGTTTCTTGACATACTTCTGAATCAACTTCTTCCAAGATCGCTTACAAAATGTGGACGGCCACTTCTATGACTAATCAACTTTCTAAATCTAATTCGGCCGTATGCTACTATTCACTTCCTGACAATCTTCAGAATTCGTGAGCCCAATGATATTCGTTTGAAAGATATTGTCGATGTCAATTTCTTCGTCTCCATTCGCATCATTGTTATCAAGGCATGACACTTCGAATTCTTTCAGATCTGGAAGCAGACGGTCGCCGTATTTTTGGCAGTTCGAACCACAACTGTGATGACCAGTTAATCCATTGACAATGATAGTTTTGAAATTGGCGATACAATGCGCAACGGTGAGATTAATATTAGTTCGGCTTAGTTGGCGGAGTAAACCGAATGAATTTCCAAGTGCATCTTGAGTCAATTGGCGCTAATTCAACTTTTCGGACAACCCCAATCCGGCTGGTCCCCGTGGGGTTGATGGACCACCACCCCCCATGTATACAGAAACAAACACCAGAACAAATACGAAAATAAATAGAGGAACAAAAACAAAGGAAGACATGAATACGAAAACGGAAAATAGAATAAGTACAAAAACAAGTAGGAAAATAGTTGGAAAATCGAATAATAAAAATAATACATAAAACCATATCGAAAAAAAAAAAAAATAAATACAAAAACTAATAAAAATTCAAGTACAAAAACGAATACGAAAAGAAACGAAAAAATAAGTACAGAAGCAAAAGTCAACATAAATATAAAAATAGATGGATCCGCATGTCACAATAGAATTAAAAATGAATTATACCTAGGAAGTTCGAATACCAGAACACTGAAGACATACAATAGACTACTAGAATTGGAAGAAGCTATAAGATGAATAAAATGGGATAGTATAGGCCTTTGTGAAGTAAGAAGGCAAGGTGAGGGGATAAAAGAATACAGTGACTATATATTTTACTTCTGCGGCGGAAAACAAGGTATATACAGTATGGGATTCCTAATAAAAAATACCTTAAAGAAAAAATAATTAGCCCTAAAGAAATATAGGATAGGATAGTAGTACTCGATATACAGTTACCACAATTGAAACAACCGTCGACGATTATCCAAATACACGCACCCCCAGAACAAGATACTAAAACAGCAAAACACAAATTCTACAAAGACTTGACCGAGTTAATGCAAAACGAGAATAAAAACCTAATTCTGATTGGGGACTTCAATGCCAAAGTAGGTAGCTGTTTTTTGTGTGGTAATGCCGTGATCAGGGTAGAGTCCCAATCGAAAAGAAGTCGTAAATTTCTCTTCCGAATTTATATTCTACGACACTTCACACAATACTTCACTACACTTTAATGTGATGAAGTTAATCAATGATGATTATGCGTGATATAATGTTGAATTAAGTTGTTTATTGTTTGATTAATAATCACGAACAATTGACTGAGATATAATTCTCCAGATTGAATTGGAAAGATGTTGGAATATGTTTACTCCGTACTTGAAAGAATTCTTGAATGGAATCATCTTGAAATTTTCTTGGGTTTATATTGATGAGACAAGATGGGAAGAATGGCTCAGGAGGTGGGAACATAGAAAGAATGAATGATAATTGGTTGGCTGAATAAAGGGGGTTGTCCTTGACAGAGGGAAAAGTGTAGGAAAAATTAGCGAAGGGAAATGCCTTACAGCAGGCGGGAAAAGGTATAGTTAGGAGACATTTGTTGCGGATTCAATTGTAAAATAAGAAAAAATAACAGATGTGAAATATAATAATTGTAAAACTGCTCATTAAGTCATAAATTCTCAGTTCTAAATGTCGCTTGAATAGAAATGTACGTACATAATCCGGATTAGAGAGTTTAGTAATGAGTTCCAAAATCTTTCCATTGAATATTGATATTGTATAATGTTAAGTATAATTGTCGTTTAAGAATTGTTGGATGAATATTGAAAGCATGTGATGGCACGCAACAGTCTGCCCTAGTTGAGCAATGAATGGTCAATTTACATAGAATTGAGATTAATTGTTCATTCTTAGCAGTCCTTAGTATTGTTAATTTCGAGGGGTAACGGCGCAAGAGCCTCCACACTTCGTCCTAATATGCCCGTGGAAGTTTTCACTGTTACTACACGTATGACACCGTCCTTGCTGGTTGTTGTTCTAATGATACGGCCCAATTCCCATCGTAATGGTGGAGTATTGTCATCTCGTTTGACGACGATGGAACCATTTTGTATCGAGTGCTGACCCTGATTCCATTTATGGCGTATATTTAATTCCGTAATGTATTCCTTGTGCCATCTATCCCAGAAAAATTGTCTCAGTTTCTGGATGAGTTGCCATGTTGAGAGTCGATTGGATGGTATTGTCATATAATCCTGTTCGGGTAAACCAGTTAAAGAATCACCAATGAGGAAATGAGCGGAAGTCAGGACTTGTAAATCGTTAGGATCTGAAGATAGAGGGGTTAACGGTCGATAATTGAGAACAGCCTCTATTTCTATAACTAATGTGTTCAATTGTTCAAAGGTGAATGTTTCATTGCCTAATGTTCGTTTCAAGTGGTATTTGGAAGACTTCACTGCGGCTTCCCATATACCACCAAAATGAGGGGAGCTTGGTGGGTTGAAATGCCATTTTATACCTTGATTTAATAGCCAATTCTGAATTTTTGTGTCACTCGTATTTGAGTGCAATTGTCGAACGATATTTTTCAATTCATTGTTGGCCCCCACAAAGTTTAATCCGTTGTCAGAATATATTGTTGAACAACGACCTCTTCGCGATATGAATCTTCGTAATGCGGATAGAAATCCTTCGGTTGTGAGATCACTGACGATCTCAATGTGAATTGCCTTTTTTGCTAAACATATAAATACTGCTCCATATACCTTCACGTAAACTCGATTGCGGAATTTTCGTTCCTTGATGAGAAATGGTCCACAATAGTCTACACCCGTATTAAGAAATTGTCGAGTTGCTGTCACTCTCACTTCAGGTAGATTGCCCATGACATGGTTTACTGGTGGTGGATTTGCACGAATACATCGAATACATTGATGGATAATACGCCGGACTTGATTTCGTCCATCTAATGGCCAGTATTTCTGTCTCAGGTTATTCAAGGTAGCTTGAGCTTCAGAATGTAGTCCTTCTATGTGAGCATGTGTGATGATGAGTTTTGTGACATGATTAGATTTCGGGAGAAGAATAGGATGTTTAATACCCTGAGGGAATTGAGAATTGCAGAGTCGACCGCCTACTCTAATTATTCCATCCGTGTCAACGAATGGATTCAAAGGCAAGAATAAACTTTCTGGGTGTATTCGCTTCTCTTTCGATAGTTTGGATAGTTCCATTGGAAATTCCTTGGTTTGTATAAGAGTTATAATTCGATTGTGTGCATTATTTAGTTCTTCGATGCTGAGTGATCCCTTGAAGGTATTACTTTTGCGTACACGTAGACAATAGGCGATTGCTCTCTGTAATTTGTTGAATGAAGAGAGTCGTTCGAAGATTTCATTGTCTAGTGATTGAATTTGCAGACATACAATTCTTTTTGTATCAGGTATCTTTGACGGAAAATTCAGTTGTAAGTTGGGCCAGTGGCTTTCGTCTTGTACGAGCCACTTTGGACCAAATTTCCACAATTTATTGTTACAAAATTTGATTGGCGTTTCACCTCGAGAAAGACAATCAGCAGGATTTTCGTGTGTTCGAACGTGTTTCCAGTCGTTTCGGGAAGTTTTCTGACATATTTGAACGATACGATTTGCATTAAAAGTTTGTAAAATATGTGGGGAAGTGTTAATCCAATGCAATACAATTGTTGAATCTGTCCAGAATACTGTTCGCTGGATTTCGATAGAAATAGCCTTGCGTACTGACTCATAAAGATTTGCAAGTAATAGGGCTGCACAAAGTTCATAGCGTGGAATCGTTTGCGGATTTTTCAATGGGGCAACTCGGGATTTGGAACAGTAGAGAGATGTTTTTATGTCTCTCTGATGATTGACCGATCATACATAGTTGCAGGCTCCATAGGCAATCTCGCTTGCATCACAGAATCCATGTAATTGTATATTTGTATGATCGTGATGAAGCAAATGGCGATCAAAGGAGATATTATTAAGATGTGGTAGTTGTGTAGCGAATTCTATCCATCTTGAATGTAGATCTTATGGTATTGACTCGTCCCAGTCTAGTTGTAATTGCCATAATTTTTGCATCATCAGCCTTGCTTGTACTATTACAGGATTCACTAACCCCAATGGATCGAATATACGAGCAATTTCTGATGCCATAATTCTTTTGGTGATGGTAGGTGATTGTGCAATCGGGGTGGCAGTGTATTTTATTGTATCATGTGTGGAATTACAATAGACTCCAAGTGTTTTTAATGTGTGGTCATCGTGTTGTTGAAGACGAAGGTTGATACGTGTATAAGGCAATCCTTGGAGTACTTGTGATGAGTTAGAACCACACTGACGTGAACTGAAACCTCCATGTTGTAGTAATTGTATGATTTGGTCTCTCATATTAATTGCTTCTGTTATTGTGTGAGCTCCTGTTAATGAATCATCTACATATAGATCCCTTGCTAATGGTCTGATGGCTTTTGGATAATCTGTTCAATTCATATGTGGAGATCAAACCATCATCATCTCTCCATAGAATGCGTTGATATTTATGGTCATGTTCTCTTACCGAAATCTGTCGGAACATTTTCTCTATATCGCCTGTGATAACATAATTATGGAGTCGACATCTTAACAAATGTGAGAAGAGATCATCTTGGATTGTAGGTCCAACTCGAAGAGCTTGGTTGAGTGATATTCCTGTGGATGATATTGCGGATCCGTCGAAGATTACTCTCAATGTTGTAGTCAAACTTGAATTTCTAAATACCGTGTGATGAGGAAGATAAAATCCATCATCGTTATCATTCATTGCTTGTTGCATGTGACCTAATGATTTGTATTCATTGATTACGTCATTGTATGAATTTTCAATCTGGATATCTTTTTTGAGTCGTCTTTTGAGTGCTAATAATCTTTTCATAGCCATATTTTTCGACAGTCCTAATTGCTCTTTCTTTTCATTGAATGAAAGGGCTACTATGTATCTTCCTTCTGGCGTTTGACTTACTGTTTTGCGAAAATGGTCTTCACATTGTTGTTTTGCCAGTGAAAATTGTTGACCGATAGGAATGTCTTCTATTTCCCTAAATCTGTTCAAATCGCGTAGTAATTCGGTGTGATAGCATGGAATTTCACGATTTTCTTTGTCGATTGATCCGCCTACAACCCATTTCAATAAGGTTTTTTGTAATATTATCTCAATTTCTGGTGTTGAAATTAATTTGATTTGTCCGATCGAAAGAAGTAGAAGAGTGGCACCACTCCCTAATCATATGTCGATGGGTGACGGTTTATGAAATTCTGCGTCAGCTAATGCAATGTTTTTTGGAATCTTCATTGATTTTCATTCTACTTGTGTTTGTGGAGTGAGTGATGAAATTTTTGGAATGATCAGAAAACTTATTTTTTTATTGAATTCGTTATGCAATGATTGAATGAGTAATGTAATAGTTTGAGTTGCAGATGTTGTTAGACTATTAAGTGTGCCTATGGGAATTGAGCAATTTTGTACTGGCAATTTGAGTGAATGTGCGAAACTCTCTGTGATGAAATTAGCCTAGGATCCCGTATCTAATAATGCTCGGCCTATTATTAGTTTTTCATTCTTGTTGATGATTTGAATTAGCGCTGTTGGAAGTGAATCATCTGTTTGCATATCAATTGTGAAGGATGATGATTCTGGTGTTTTTACAATGGAATTGTTGTCTTCTAGTCATGATGAAGTTTGAGATATATTTTTGGCCGTGTGAAAAAATGAATGGTGTTTCTTTTTACACGTAAAACATGATCTAGAGTGACAATCTCTGGCGATATGGCCCCATGCTAAACAGTTGAAACAGAGTTGAGCATTTTGTACAGCTTTAATTATTTTGTTTATGGATAGAGCTAGAAACACTGGACACGTGTATATTTTATGACTTTCTACGCAAATTGGACACTTTGATCCGTTTCATTCGTGTGCATCCACATGGAAGGACTGTTTAGGACGTTGTATAAACTCACGTGGAGTTGTTTTATTTCTCATATTCATTGTGAACAGGCTGTTTGCACAATTGCCACGTTTTTCTAAGGAGTCAAGTAGTGTGGAGTACTGTGGCATCTTGTTATCTTTTAGTGTAGTTTCCCATTGATATGCTGTGTTGTCGCTGATTTTTGTGAGTATTAAATAGGTTATAACACTACTTGATTGTTCTATCGGATCACCAAGATTTTTGAGTGCACGTAAATGCTGTCTCACTGTGTGGACTAATTCATCGAGTGCTTCAGGAGTATCTTTTGTTAATCGCGGGAATTCGAATAGAATTGACCAATCGCGTAATATTGTTTTGCGTATGTTATCGTATTTGGATGTCAAAATATTCCATGCCTCTATATAATTTTCCTTGGTTGTCTCTATGATTTCAATGGCCCTGGCCGCTCTACCTGTTAAAGCTGACTGTAGATATTGAAATTTGTCAACTTCTGCAATGCTTTCGTTCTTATCAATTCTAGCCAGAAATTTGTCACGAAATGCTGGCCAGTTTTCGATAGCGCCATCAAATTTGGGTGATGTTATTTCAGGTAATTTGATATTATGTATGGCATTTTGGCAATTCGTGGAAGATCTAGTATTGAATGAAGTGAATTGAGAAGTAACATTATCATTGCGAAGAGTCTTCATTATTTCACGTGCTTTCGCAACGGAAACATTATATGTTTCTTCGATTTCTATTAGATCATCTTCTAATTGTTCTTGAATTGTACTATCTTGTATTTCTTCGGAATTTTCTTCATGAACTGATTCAAGTTTTGAAAAATAGTCGTTTAGACCGCCTAGTTTCACTTCAATTTCATCGTCGTCTGTTTGATTCATTGAAATATATGTCGAGAATTTTGTTAATCTTGTTTTGAATCCTTCATTCTTCTTTTTAAGCGTAGAAATAACATCATTTGTCTTGAGGGTCATTGTGATGTCTTGGCTTCGTGTACGTCTTCGGGATTGAGGAGAGTGTAACATGGGAAGGAGCGTAAGTGACTGGTGATTCAAGTAACTAACTTACCCCGTCAGGAACAATGATTTTGATGTTCTCGATCAGAAAATGATGATTGATGTTCTCAGCTTGTCATGAATCTAGCTCGCAGGACCAGTATTTTTTGCGTGGTAATGCCGCGATCAGGGTAGAGTCCCAATCGAAAAGAAGTCGTAAATTTCTCTTCTGAATTTACATTCTACGACACTTCACACAATACTTTACTACACTTTGATGTGATGAAGTTAATTAATACTGATTATGCGTAATATAATGTTGAATTAAATATACCAATACTTATATAATATATTATAGTGTGGGAAATTGTTGAGATGGATCCGGAAAAAAAGGCATGACCCCGATCGAATATTTTCAATTTTTACATATTCCCTGATGTACGACAACATCGACACCGGGTCATGAAGTCGGAGATTCGATTCTTCATATGTCGAATATGATGCCAATTTTTCGATAGAAATTGCAATTGAGAGAATAGTTTCACTCATCGAACACACTCAATGTGTCTTTCGTGAACCAGCCACGATGGCAGAACCAGCTGGGGTCGGTCACCCATCCATCCAACTAATAACCGCACTCAATGTCGCTTAGCTTTGATGATTGCGTACTGTGCCCTGACACTACGCTTCGTGGAGCCGCCCGTGATGGTAATGAACAATTTTTTTTCATGGAAACTCGGACCTCTTCCGGCACTAATTCTTGGTAGGATGTTCGCTAGCAAATTTATTGAGGAATTCTTCTGATCTCGCAATCTGCAGACGCCGAAATTTCCGCAATGAACAAGAGAAGATAAAACTACGCTGCATTTCAAGCAAAATGTGAGAATTGCATGTGATCGATATTGAAAGAGTAAATTGTTGTCATATATGTACTGAGACGTCGAAGTAATGAATACTGCGGGGACGAAATGCATACTGGAAAGTAGCCGAGAAAATTGTTGAGATTGATATGGTAAATAAATATTGGTTAAAAAAAACGAAAAAACACGCTTTTATGTTATAGTGAACTGAAAAGTAAGAAATGAATTTTTTTCGTGTTAAATAAAAAAAATTTTAATAGAATGTCAAAAAGCGTGGAGTACGTAGATTCAATCGATTATTCGAAATGTACCCCACGCTTTTTGACATTATATTAAAATTGTTTTTTATTCAACACGAAAAAAATTTATCTCTTACTTTTTAGTTCACTATAGCATAAAAGCGTGTTTTTTAGTTTTTTTCAACTAATATTTATTTTTTACTTTTTAGTTCACTATAACAGAAAAGCGTGTTTTTTTATTTTTTCTCAATTACTATTCTATATATTGGAGTTTGTTCAGAGTCAATAAATTGTTCGGAAAAAAATGGGTAAATCGCGCGCCAACTGACTTCCTTGGATGAGGTCTCCGTTTTTCGGGTTCCTTCTCCGGAGCTTACGTTTTGTCCTCCGTCGGTGACTTATCCAAGAAATAGGTATTCTATCTTATCTCGTGTATGAGTAACTCCAAATCTTTGTTGTATACAAGAGCCCACACACGTACGATCATACACTCATTCGACACTCAGGGCCGTATTCATAGTCTAGTCTTAAGGCAGTACCCAAGTCCATCTTCATGAAGACCGTCTTACACGATTCAAGTGAGGATGTATTCATAGATTTACAATAAGACAATCTTAGGTAAGATGAAATCTTCAAGTACGGTCTTATTCAATGTAAAATCAGCTTCAATTAGACTGAGCTTGAGATTGTGATAATATGTATTCGTTGATTTCCGTGAAAATTCTTATGTATCCTATAATTTGTTTGGCTGAAAAGTATTCCAGATACTTTATGGCGCTATAGTCAATGACGTGCCATAATATTGAAATATACACAAAATTATACTTCGTAAACTCCTTTTAGAGTACCAAGAAAAGCAGATCAGTATTATTCATGGAAAATTGCTAAAATGACAGGACGAATAAAAAGCAGTTATTATGCTATGGTGGAAAAAAAATTTTCCTCCAAATATTAAAAAATTACA
Source organism: Meteorus sp. PSUC_FEM 10030008 (assembly GCA_018881525.1). Taxonomy (NCBI): domain Eukaryota; kingdom Metazoa; phylum Arthropoda; class Insecta; order Hymenoptera; family Braconidae; genus Meteorus; species Meteorus sp. PSUC_FEM 10030008. The sequence goes on from JABMBR010006236.1 coordinate 9,781, forward strand.
GCCATGTGATTGAAAATAAAAAAAGTGATGCCGTAACTCTAAATGAAAAATCTGAAGCATGGAAGTTGATAACGGAAAATTATAATTCATCAGCTGTGATTTCGGAAGAGGTAAGTCATTTGATAATCTATTATGACCTCAATTCGTAATATCATCGGTAAATATTGCAGAGGGATGTTGGGCAATTCAAAAAGTTGTGGATCAACATGAAAACAAAGCAACGATCTGCATTGACTGTAGAGAGACAATAAGGTTTCGCTACAGGAGGTGGTCCTCCAATTCAAGATGTGGAAGTAGATGTCCATGTAATGCACATTGCTCCTAGTTTAGACACACTAGCACCAAGTCTATTTTCATCGAACATTAGTGAAGCTGAAGTTGCTGTTAAATACATTTATTATTCATAGTTTATTTGTTCTACTATTAGTATCTTATGAATTAGAAACTCTGAAGTCTTTGCATCATTCGACGCTTTACATCTTATTAACCATTTATCATTGATATAGTTGTGAGAAAATAATTCAATACAATGTGCGTTATGGAATACTTTTTGTTGAGCTAAGCGTCATTTAGTGGATATGATGAAATGCGGAGATTATTCCAACATTGAAACATTGAATGAGGATATAAACAACGGCAAAAGTTTACTACAAGATTCCATACTTTTAGAAGAAAATATTGTCGGAACATCAACGTTTGATGTTACTGGAAACAAGAGGCCTTTGTCAGAGAGTAAGTACTATTTCTGAGAAATTAAATCTAAGTCATCAGCTAATTTGATAGTTTCCCAAACTATTGAAGCTTATGGATTTCGTGAGAAATATGGCAAGGAGAAAAATACTTTTAAAGCCCAAAAAGAGATTGACAATTCACTGTATCAGCTAGACATCGGGAGGTAACTATAGTAATTTAAACAATTCATTTCCTCAATTGTTATAGATTTGAAATCTCGTAAAAAAAGAGGCAAAGAAAATACATGCGATGAAGAGTAGAAAAGTTACAGGACTGAACGTCTCACCAAAATTATACAACACGAAAACAAATTATTCTGTGAGAAATTGAGCAACGAGAAAGAAATACGCGCGTTTACAATGGCCCACTTGAAACGAAAATTTGATGTGGAAATTCGCACTGCAACAGCAACAGCTGAGTTGGCAGAGTTGCTTTTATTGAAAGAACGAAATAAGGATTGCGGTACCATTCAGTTCAACAGTTGATTTAGTTTTTCACA
>JABMBR010006237.1:0-11004 GCA_018881525.1 Meteorus sp. PSUC_FEM 10030008
CCCCCCCCCCCTTAAAACATCCGACGAGATATAATGAAAAATTATTTTATATTCGACCATATTTTTTTATGTAATTGATCGAATAGCAGTTTCGAAACTTCATTTACTGTTTATGAAATTGTCATAAATTGATAATTTGATGAATATCAAAACCTGAAGAGAAGTATGTAGGAATTCATCATGATAATTTGAGACGATGAACGCAAGCGATATCATAGGAAGTCTGCTGTACGAATATCCTGAATATTCACAGAACTTCAGGATATAAAATTTCTAGACGTCCTATTGTTGAGAACTGTTATGGAAACATTATGGACTAGCGTGGCGTCCTAAGAAGTCGACCAAAATGAAATCGATACGAAAATGATATCTAATACCACACTTGATGATAATTATATGAACAATTAAATATTGTGAGCATCAAGAAGGTAGTGAACGTTGAACATATATAATTGAAGTAGGATTCAAAAAAGGGAGTGGATGGGGCCAGGCTGCTGTTTGTGTTGCCTTTATTTATCTCCATGCAATGTTGTCGGATTGGATAATATTGATCGGTCTGTGTGAACTGTTCTGACACGGCAACGCTGCATGAAACTCAGCTGATCCAGGCAAATGCCACGCCACGTTCCACACTCACAGGCTTTCATTTCCATTTACGTTACACATCCTTTCTTTCCATTATCCCACGTATATTCACACATATTCGCTTGCACATAATACTACAGCAATGTCTGCCCTCTCCCGTTCCAATATTCGATTATATTATTCATTTCAGAACACAATCTTGCAACATATGACCTCGCTTCTTTCGGAATCTATTCAGTTCAGCTATCCAATGTTTTATGAGTTAGATTTTTCTAATTAGGATGAATGGCCGCCATGGACTGAAATTTTTCTAGAATTGTCCTGTGTATCTGTTTTGTCAGAACATGCAATTATCAAGAAGCGCATGATGACATATGTCTACAGTACAAAGTACTGTAGACCAATATTTTATTGACCAAGAAGGAAATATTTGTGGAGTTGTGAAGATGCAATTAATGTCTAGAATGTTGAATGGCGAGTAGAGAAGTGTCCCTCGATTATTGATGAGATGAATAGATGTAGATAGAGCAAAATTAGATACAGAGTTTTGCTGACGATGACAAAATGTGCAGATTATCCGAAGATATGAACACAAGTTGTGTGTGGTAATGTTGGTGATGGTGGTGGTACCGGGGAATTTGGCCAATTCAGTTTCAAATTGACGCATTGCGTAGGTCGTTCTTTTTCCCCGGTCGATCCCTCTTATTTGTAGCTTTCGCGGTCGGGGATTTTGCAACACCGCGTGAACTAAAGTTTGACGGTGGCAGCGTTGCCGTATCCAGTCAAGTACGGCTGTAAGGCGACACTGTTGCCATACGATTATTGTACAGCTACCACGGGTTAGCACGAGGAAGTTCCACGGAGCATTCGTCAGTCAAGTTTTGTACGGGTAACGTGGTGGGTACCAAAATAACGCGCAACTTGAGTACACCACCTATTCTCTGGACATGTGAGAACGTGATGAGGACAGCGATGAATTGTAAAGTCAAAACGCGAATTCTAATGCGATAGCGATAAGTTCACTGGATCCATCAATGATATGGTCTCATTCAATTCAGTGAACAATATATTGTGATGGAAATGTTCAGCAAAATGATATTAAGACGGGAAGAAAACACATGAAGGAAAAACGGAATACAGATTGAATAGAAAATATTAGTAGTGTCGTAAAGTATTTGGACTGTTGGGACATAGAGCATTGAATGATACCTAGTCCACCATTGAGCAGCTGTGCGCTCTGACATTCCTTTCTTCGCGTATTTAAAAACTCCCTAAAAATTGATATATACATGTGATGCTAAAGTGACGTACTAAAGTCCATAGAGTGAAAAATTTGAATAATATTCATTTGATGACATAATAATTTCGAAGGTGATGATAAGAAAGTATTTGTATGTGGGGGAAGTTGTGGAGTAGCCTACCAAACCAGTTAGAGCTAGGAAATGGGTTGTTGTTCGTGTTCAAATGAACAGCATAAAATTGGAGGCGTCGGGGATGAATATTGTGACCATTCACTCTCCGCGACATTGTCTGGTGACATACTTGCTGGGGATTACGATAATTTCCAGCGTTACAGTATTGGCGTCTGTCACTACTGCAATCGAGCATCATGCCGGGGCGAATGGAATAAATGTAAGTTCACATGGGATGACCGAGTGCGCTTCAAGTTGCCTTTGCAACGATGGGACCTTGCAATGTACGGGAAGGAGCTTCCACGGCCTGGAATTACCATCTGGTGTAGAAATTTTAGTACTGATGAATGTAACAACAGTAACATTACCAATATCTGCACTGGAGTCTTCCAGAAAACTCGAAAAACTTATCTGGTCTGCAAGCGGAATACAAATAATCGAGCCGGGCGCATTTGCCGCGACATCGAATTTGAAATATCTCGACTTAGGTGACAATAAACTGACGACATTGTCAAACCATGTCTTGAATCCACTTGATGGACTGAAGTTTCTAAATCTTACTAGAAATTCATTGATAAGCTTGCCACATACCGCTCTCGATGGGCTAAAGTCACTTGAGGTACTTCTTGTTGCTCATAATCGTCTCACTGTGCTTCCCTATCAGGCTTTCACTCAATCAAAATTCCTCGCCCACCTAGATCTGTCCAATAATTTACTTGTATCTCTGCCAGATCATACATTTAAACCAAATCAGCGACTCCAACATCTTCAGCTATCTTCAAATCGTCTCACCAAATTGCCCAGTCGTGTTTTCTCAGGATTGACCAATCTTCAAATACTCGAAATAGCTGACAATGAAATCAACATTCTTCCACGTAGTTTATTCACCGAATTGAATTCTTTGAAGAATTTGAATCTTGCGGGGAATCCCATTTCAAATTTGACAGTCATCGCATTTCACGGACTCACCAATCTTTCACGCCTTGATATTGGAAGAACACATGTCTCGCACTTACCAAAAGATATATGGCGACCATTAGCGAATTTGTCAATTTTAACCATGGATAATGTGCGAATTGAAATTCTCAAGAATGAAGATCTGATAGGCCTGAATAATTTAGAGGAGTTGATAATCACGAATAGTTTACTGCGTGAAATTCAGTCGAAAGCTTTAGATCATTTGGTGATTTTACGTAACCTCGATCTCCGTAATAATGACTTGACGTTTCTGCCAACGAGTCTGGCACATCTCACACATCTTTCACATCTTCACCTCCAGGGAAATCCCTGGGCGTGTGACTGTAGAATGTTCTGGTTTGTTAAATGGGCAGACAGTCATTCGCACAAGACTGCATTCGAGAGTGGATTAAAGTGCGGTTATGACAGTTCCACGATAAATACGTTACAGGCTTTACGTTACTTAAACTGCACACCCCCTTTTCTCACCCATGTAACACAAGCTACATTGCTCCATCAATTAAACAACAGTGTTCTACTTGAATGTGAATTCAATGGCAATCCAGCTCCATCATTGACGTGGGTCACGCCAAATCTCAAAATCTTCCATTGGAATCCAGATCCTGCCTTTCCCGATGCATTCCACAATCATCCATTAGATCACAATGTAAATGACTTGATGAGTATTGATAACAATGAGAGAATTCGCCTCCTCGAAAACGGTTCTTTGTTTATTACCAATCTTCGCAGACAGGACATTGGCCGTTACAAATGTTTCGCAGTGAATCCAATAGCGAATTCCACAACGTATCTCTATCTTAAAATGGATCCAATTACTTATCATCAGATAAAAATGCTCAGCATTGCTATAGGAACAGCTAGTGCCGTTGCATTTTTGCTGTTAACATTACTCGTTCAATTATTTCGATATCTCTTTAATCGGTGAGTATTGCGATACACTTAATCATTCTCATTGTTGTCATATTGATGTATGACTTTTGCAATGTTATCATCCATAAAATATGGTAATTAATGATATTTTTTTAGATGTGGCTGTTGTTGGTGGTGTCGCTGTTGTAGACGCGGTGCGACGCCACGTACCAAGCAAATTTATCAAATGCTGGATAATATCGAACAATATAAGAGTCAACAACTAGAACGTTTGCGTGAAAATTATACACAGCAGGTGCACAGAATCAAGGATAACTGTACGCAGCAAGTTGAATGGATACGAGATAGCTATGAGGGTCAAATGAGGCACATAAGGGATATTAGAGATTATGGGACAAGTCATTTGACAATGTTGAGGGATCAATATTACGATCAGGTGAAATATGGGTTCTCCAAACTCTACATTTTGAACATAAATCCATGATTGATCTGTAATATAATGAGTGTTCCCATCCCATTTGTAGATACCCCGCTATGTTTATATATATATATGTGTATGTGTATATGATCGATCGTGTATTCGTGAAATATTGTTCATATTTATAATATGAATTTGTTGATTTTTCATTCAACAGGTCAAGCGTGTTCGTGATTATTCCACCGGACAACTCAATTGGGTGCGCGAAAATTATGTCTTCCAGCGTAATAAGATTCGAAAGTTTAGTGCTCATCAAGTATTACGTTTGCGAGAAGGCTATAAATACCAGCAACAGACATTGAATAAAGTTCTGGAGAATTTGCCAAATTTATACTTTGAAAATTGTCGAAGTGGCTCATGCGGGAAAAGTGATTCAACAGTATTCGATGCGAGAGATTTGAGCTCAATATCCGATATGGACACTTATTTCAGAGTGAAGCTGAATAACATGGCAACAGACAATACAAGTATGGAAGATCTCAATAGTGAATATTACACACCAACCGAATTCTCATCAACCAGTCCACACGGTCAGGGTTTTATAGATGGGATTCGTATTAATTATATAGAAGATGATCCACCATTAACCCCAATGCCGTTGGTATCATTAGCACCGTTGATTCCCCGTTTAGGATTTGACGCAATACTTCCTGATTGCATTGAAGAAGTAGATAATAAATCACCAATAATACGAAACAACAAGACGGCAAACCCATCGATTTACAAATGTGGTAGTGCGGAATTAATAAATCGAGAACGGCAATTATCAATACAATCGAATCACAGATTCATTGGTCCCAGTGCTAGTATGCCGGAATTACCTAATGAAACTAGGCTGTAAATCTCATTTGGATATGATCATTGTGTTTGTTTTATGCCTGGGAGAATTTCGTGATTTTTCGCGCTATAATTGATAATGTGCCTTCTCAGAATGTTACGTATCAGTTGTGTTAAACATTACTTTCCGTTATCGATTGTAGACGGTCTATTCGCAAGCACCAATTACAAATTGTATTCAACTATCATTGGACAAAATCTACCTTTCATTCTACTCTTATGAAATGAATGGGAAGGCTATTAAACAACTCCATGTCAGTTGAAAATATTTGTGAATACGACAAGTCAGTTCGTTGACATAAGATGAATAAATATACACACATATATAGATATATATATACATGTGTGTATGATAGAGGTGTTATTGAAAAGGAATGATGACTACGTGAACAATTTTGGTCTAGTTCATGACTGAAAAAATAGACTTCCTTCTTCAAATAGATTTATCATACGGATAAAATTCATGTATAATAATTTTTAGACAAGAAATTATTTTGTAAATGGCACTGTTTCAACTTGAATGAAGTAATTTATGATGAAAGTACTCTCATTGTACACCAGAAATTTGGTTGTGACTGTGATTTGATGTCAATTAAATGGAGATGATATTGGATCAACGATGATATTCAAACAAATGAGGATGGATATTACACTTTTGTTGTTATCTCTTCCTTTCACTGAAGTTCAATTTGAACTCATCAACAAAATCTACAGATTAATTTAGATTTGGTGTCAGAACGAAGTGAGGTTCCTCGCTTTATCTCTCAGTCCCGAGATTGTTCTCCTACATCGTAACTGGAAACTTCAAATCTACTCAAGTGACGAACAATGATAAGTTGAAAAAAAGTGGGTATGATAAAATTATAATTATGAATCTCATAAGGAGAAAACGTTTGTTTATAGTAATCTGTAAAAAGGAATACTGGTTGGTTAATCAATCCTCTGTAACGGTAGGTAAAACTGAAAATTACCGGATATTACCAATATCGATTGCTGAATACCTAAATAAGTAGATATGTTGAACAATGCAAGAGCAAATTTGATGTGGATATTAAATGTCCAGATATATGTTGAACTACTATTTTGCAATAAGTGGAATAGTCAAATGGAAGAATTGTTAACTCCACTTTTGATGCATGTTGACACACATCAAGTTATGAATGCAATAAACGATGAAACGGACTCTACCGCATCTTTATTTCTCTACATTTCGAGATGGTGAACATATTTTATATATAAACTTCTTTAGTGGTAATTCCCATCACCTATATCAATACAATTCATATCATGTGATAAAATTCATTATGTTCAAATTATGTCATTGAGATCAACTAATCATTGATAATTCTAAAACGAGGAGGTGATGAACACCACAAGAAGAGAAAAGAGTTACAATATAGAAACCTCCACATGCCTTCTAACTAGATCCATGACAAGCTCAACCAGATCGGTATATACGAATGTTACGTGTACGTATCACACGTGAGGGTTGAAACTTGATCGAAAAAACCGGCGCGTCCCCTCCCCTCAACATCTTCCAACACACAGACAAACATGCGCGCGAGTGTCCAATGAAGTTTGAATATACCCTCATAATAGTGAGATGAAAATTCCACGACTTCAAGTTTATGATTCAAAACATATCAAATGTATATCGCACTTCATGTACTGCTTGGGAACCAAAATATTATTCCGACTGAATTAACATTACTGTCAATGATTTTTATATACAAGAAAATTATCTTCTGTTAGGCGATTGTGAATGATAAATGTGTCAGAGAAGAAACAGACAAGATTCCACAACAACATGAGATTTTAGTTTAGTGTTTCCACATTTCCATTTTAACGAATCACTATATGCGATTTTGACATAAATTCCTTGCGCGAAAATTACTTCCATGTAATTTTCTCAATTACGATACACGGCAGCCTTAAGACGGAGCGATGTCAGAGTCGCATATAATGGTGGTCGTATCACGTGAGTACCTTGTGAATGTGACGAGTCGGACAAGTCGCCACATTGTTTCATATTGCTGTTTCCATTTTTAAATTTCGCAATTCCAAATTGTGTCCGCAAAAATTTGGGAATGATTTATCGTCCTAATTTGAATCATTTGTAAGAAAATGCGGCATCGATTAAACACGGTTATTGTGTATGTTTAATCGGGCACATGTGGTTAAGTTGATGATAATAGCAGTTATAATTATGAATGCATAAACCTCAAATTGTGATGAAACTTCTTTTGATCTTTCAAGTATAGTATAAATGATCATCTGAATTTTAGACTGACTTGGATTTTGGAATTCCGTTTTTCGAAATTAATCCGATTTGATTATTTTTTTCAACGGATTGCAACATCATTGTTCCGAGATCATTGACCTCGAAGAATTATTCTATGAAATATATCCATCCATGAATCATAAATGAATGCATTTGCTCAGAAGCAAATCGTCAATTCCAGCGATACCAATTCTACATGGTCCCATTTACGAACGAATTTATATACAACGATGGACGAAAAAGTTCATTACATACCTTCTCTTGAGTACGGTTCCAAACAATCACGCTGTGGCCACTATTGATGAGATTTTTCACAATCCCACTACCCATGATTCCAAGACCGAGGAAGCCGAATTTCAAATTTGATGGTAAAATGTTTTTCTCCTTCAGTGTTTGTGATAGCGTCTCAACATCTAATGGAGGTGTCACCTAGAATGATTGAGTACATTTTCGTCAAGTTTCTTGTAGGAAGTAGGAGAGAGATAACTACTCCTTAATTTATCAATTTTGGATTGAATCACAATTCCAACTGGTATCAATGGGGACAAAATGGATATGACTGTATATATTTTCATAGTCAGATGCGAATGGACCGTGAAACGGTTCAAGGATATCGCTCTTAAACATTTTGTCGATTAATAATGTCAAAAATAATACGAAAAATAACATAACAATAACAACGGTAATCAAATATATGGTTTTGCTGATGGATTATAGATCGCAACTTGGCAATTGCATACGAATAGTTCTGCCGGGTAATTCAAAAGAAACATGCGCAGTAAATGTGATACTATGTAACTCTGGGTTAGAATCATGTGTGATGAGACAACAAAACACTATTCTTCCCTGTATCAGACGACAACCGCGCCAACCGTATCGAGTATGCGGAATGTCACTGATGTCTCTGATAAGAACTCAGAGCAGTAAAAAATAAGTCCATATTGAGATCATAATGATATGTGCAGGGAGATGACGAGGAAATATACAATGACTGCCCTTGGCATGTGAAGAAAACTTTCGTAATCATAACCTACCTCTCATGATGTCACATTAAAAACCAAATAATAAAAATCACGTTGATTTTAACTTCATGATATCGAGATCGTGTCATGGTCGTGAAAGGGAGAATGATATAAAAGAGTAATGACTTTTCCCAGTAGATAGTTATGTTATCAGTGTTCTCACACTACATCATGACAATTGGCGGTGGAATTAAAGGATGCACTTAAAGGAAATTAATCATTTCGAGACTAGATAACTTAAATGCGGATGATGGTCCAATCATTGAAGTTCAATACATATAAGCTCGCTGTACTACGTAGATTCGTGCCTTGATTTCCTCCCAATTTCTGAATAATATAAAGCACTTTGAAAATCAAAAACTTGTCTGTTTCCCGAACAAGTACTGATAAACGGTCATAAAATACCGTGAACCATCATCCCGGAAATAATATGTTCGATGGATCCCGCGAGTTTCAACGTATATTAATATCTCCGCATTCCATGAATCATCGATTTTCAATTTTTCATATTATATGGCGGTCGAATTCTTATTTTCACAAAATGAGCTGGACACTTCAATAGAAAATTCGTTCACTTACGGGTCTTGCAATATTGGCTGGCCTGTTTAAGAGTGTCGATCCGGATTTTCTTGGAGGAGACGGCGAATGATTCAAAGTTGGACTAACACTTCCAACACGATTATTGGCGCTGTTACTGGCACTTGATTCTCGACGTTGCTTTTTTGCGGGACGCCGATCGCCACTATTGTCAACTCTCTTTGCTTTTGGAGTGATCTCCTATTGACATTATCCATCTTCATCAATTTTTTTGTTAAGTTCACTCAATGAGCTCATACACACACACACACACACACGCACACATATTCATATAAATCAAATATACACAGTACTGATATGATTTTCATTTAGTTAGCATGCAAATCAGTGGGTATATCATGATAAAATAGCCCCATACTGACCTTCCGGGGCTTAGTAATCTTTGGAGTCTTCTTTTCTGGTGAAATAGTTTCTTCTTCTTTCAATCGATCAAAAAGGGAATCTGGATCGGTACGATCACCAAAGATCTGTTATAAACAATTAATGATAGGAGTGTAATATTTACAATAATGCAGAAGGGTGATGAGTTACGAAGCCAATGAGTAATTTTGACATTAATGATCATCATGTGTTCGAGGAGTACTTGATAAATATAGTACTGACCTCTCCCTTGGCTATGAACTCCTCGATGGCCTCAACAGCATCTTTGAATGCTGCCGACTTGCTCGATTTCACTAGAGTGTCCTTCCATTCGTGATATAGTTTAATATTTGATTCTTCTATCCATGCACTGTAATCCGGTACATTCATTAATATATGATGTAAAAAACATTAGAAACATCATATTGCGGAATTGAACTCACTAATTGTTTGTTCCGAAGAAAAATATACAATGTATAGGACCTTTCTTCGCAGTGGCAGGTTTCTTCAAATCCTTGGAAGGATGGGAGACCTTAATGTTCGAAAGAAGGAAGAATTCATAAGAAATGTGTATCGTATTAATTTAATGTTGCAATGACGTTGATCACTCAGTGAATTGATCCACGACGCGTGAAAATCATATTGATAAGTATTAACGATTGCGAATATCTCGGCCTTGTAGTAAAAATTACGTCCAAATTCTTTGAGGTTATATTTTTGGTTACCGCCGCACAAATTTGAATTCGAACAACGGGTGTGGCGGGAGAGTTTAGCGACGCGGGAAAATGTCGGACGAACTTGTCAAGATAAACTTGTAGATAAAATAATGCGAATACAGATGTGAATATGATTGATGTTACTTTGATGACACAAAAAAAAAACGAGTGACAATTTTTCAGAGTATATGTGATAAACTCCCGCCAAAATGGTGCGGCGGGAGAAAGCGTGATGCGTGGCGCACACGATACGTGAAGGATGGGATAACCGTTAGCGAAGACTCGCAACTTACCCGGCCGGGCCACGGTGAAAATCCCTTCATTTTCGCCCTGAAACAACAGAAATCACATAATTATACTTTTGTAACTATATTCAATATTGCATTATCCAATCATATGACCGCAGTGAAAAAATTCAGTGACACAAACCATACTAAGTCTCCAAGTTTGAATATTTCTGACATCTTGACAACAAACTATTCACCTTGAACGTTCGCCAAGCGACTGACTGGCGAGTTTCAGCGTCGTTTGTGTATTACGACGTGAACCAAAGCTATCTCTCCCCCGCTTCCAACGACTACGTGAGTCACTTCATCGACTGTTACTATCTTGTTTCGCATAATGCTAGATTAGGCATACGCATACATACAGACGTATATACACAGAAAAATTTAATAATGATTAAAAATTCAATCTTCAGTGATAATTATATCGAAAATTCATTATATTTATATTTCAATATTTGGAAAAATATATGTCTTTCGAATTGAATTTCAATATGAAAATCTGTAGGTATATATGGTGTTCTAAAAAGCCATTACATGCATATATACTTTCAACTATATATATGTATTTATATATATTTATT
>JABMBR010006238.1:0-10998 GCA_018881525.1 Meteorus sp. PSUC_FEM 10030008
TATGGCGGTCACAAAAGTCAAGCATAACTGAGCACGGTCAGTACTTGGATGGGTGACCGCCTGGCCATGCATTTTTCGAGTACGCACAGAAATCACAAGCCGTTAGGCGGCGGCAATAAGGCCCTGCGTTTGCCGTAACTACAAGAGTTTCATCGAGCATAGGAACTTGGCCCAACGCCGACTGTATGACATAGGTTTTTTCTGTGGTTTCCCTATGTCGCTGCTCTCAAGATAATAACCAAGAGAGCAGAGCAAACGCAATACAGTAATGCGCAAGTCGGATCACAGCCGCAATAACTAAAAGAAAAAAACAAGGAAATAGAAAAAGGAGAAAAAGTATGACAAAAAAAAGAGCGGAAAAAAGGAAGGAAGAAAATGGAGGAAAAAGAATAAAAGAATAAGAAGAAATGAAAAGAATAAGAGGAGATGTTGTAAAACACTATGTCAGTGATACAACTAAAACTCCAAATATATATACTTCCAGGTCATTTTTGTCTGTGAGAATAATTCGTTCGGAGAAACAGCCGGTGCTAATTGTGGTAAGGTTTGATACCAATCATTATTTATATGAAACATTGGTGCCGAAAGGAAATTACAATCAATTTGATTTCCTGTTTTGACAATTATATGAGTTCGTGGTAACATGAAAAAACTATCATTTCCTGTATAAATTGGTAATTCTTGATAACGTTCATCTGTTAGGCGAGCTTTGACTTCTACAGGTATGCACTTCGCAATTCTAATGACTTTCCCTGCTATATGCGCAATATATCCCGGTTTTTTCATGAAATGCAATGTGTAACGTTGACTGGGGTGTAATCTGCCAATAAATGATAGTGAAATATTATTCTCTCCCTATTATCACCTTTCCAGGGGTGAATAGGGAGGCGTTAATTAGTGGTAGTGTATTTTCTGTCTTTCTCAAACAGAAGTGAAGGGATACCACTCAGGTTATTCCCGATTTCATTCAGTAGATTCCCAAAACCTGGCATTCAAGAATCCAATATCGCAACGTAAGTTCCCCTTCTTCCTCTCCTGTTGACAATACAAATTAAATGGCGAACAATGAGGTATGATGAATAATTGGGAAGCAGTAATATCGGTTTAAATAACGAAAAGTTGGTTTATTATAAATGTTATTAGATAGCGAAAACAATGAGACAATAAAATAATACAATAGGGAAACGATTCCCTATGCAGAGATTCGGAAAATAGAGTTAATACAATTTGGCGCGCTTGCTGCCAAATCTACGCTGAAAGTCTATTTGTATGGCGAGTTTCTCGCCAGACTCAATAACGCCTGCCAACTTCCCAATATTATCTTCTTTTATAATTAAGACAAATAATCGATCAATTGATTATTTCAATAAAGAATCCTTCGCCACTCTATCGCAGGGAGAGGGGAATACAATTTGAACCGCGGGTAATAATAATAGGTCTACAACCTTTTTCTTGCAAACATGAATGGGGCAAATTCCCGATACGAATAAAATTCCTGATGTTGACTCTAATTATTAATAATGACTCGATCGCGATTGGGATTTACAAAGACCCAATTGAATGAAAGTGAACTATAAATGATATTGAATGAGAAAATCAACGATATAGGAACTGCGTAGCCACGCGACGCGATACTTATAGTCGCAATTATGAATAATGGAAAAGTCGTGGACACCGCCGGCGAAAACTCACGCTCTCTCGCTGACAACTTCTCCTATTGATCGTCTCCTAGACCCAGGGATGTGCCGGGTAGCTTCCTAGTCGAGACGAGTAAGTGTAGCCGGGTCGATCGCCAATTCAATGTTCTATGTCGTTGCCAAAGTCGTCTCCAATTATTCACAAGTCACGTTTCATTCAGTTCCAATAATCACTGTCACGTCAGAACCACGTCTTCAACAATATTTTCACCAAAACGTTCAAACAATCCGAGAATCCGCAGAAATGGCCAAGTAGTAGTCGTATTATTCGCAGTAGTCTTCACAATGGTTTGTTGTATGGATGCTCTCACTCCCACGTCGTGCTCGTATCACAGTCTATCCACAAGTGAGTTCTACATCCGGGAAGAACCCGGATGTTCCCAATTTTAATAGTGCACTTGACCCCTGCGGTGTCAATGCAATCTCAATGGGGCCAAATGCAATATCGACCGTCTATTGATTGTCGTAGTGACAATCATAGGCGCGCGCCGCCGGCGCCGAGTCAATCGCGTAATATCTGGCTACGCGGAAAGGGAAAGAGCCCATAGATGCCGCACAGTCGTCGCTAACTCACTTATTCCCTATGATAGAGTAGCGACAGATGGCCTATTTCGCCAGTATCTACACTGCGACGAGCGTGGACGATGCCACCTCGTCACAAATGCGAACTCTGCCGGTGCGAAAGGTGCTATGGCTAACGAATTGTGCGAAACTTTGTTCTCTAATTCACACTCTTGTTTGATGACATCATTATATAGAGCGATTATCTGATTCCTGACATGTCTTTCAAAATAAATGAATTTAGTGCTTATGTAACCAAACATATCCATATATCAGGTGTAACTCCTCTTTTGATTGGCAATAATTCACTTTCTTCATTATCGACGATGAAAAGCTTCGGATGCTCAGTTTTGATTAGCTTATATCCACAAACTGGAAGGTTCTCGCGTGCTGTTAATGCAAAAGTTATTTCGTCTGTTGTGACTAAATATATCTCATCTCCGTATTTATGTGGTGAATTGTCTTGAATTTTCTGTGCTGAACCCTCGTAAAGGGTTGAAAATCGGTTGAACCTGCATCGGTCTACGGGAATTATATTCCAAAATGTGTCACCTCCTTCTACATCCATACATTTCCCTTTGCTGTATGTACATCTGATCCCTGACCTTAGAATAATTTCATTATCTTCCATTTTCACGGTCGCGAAATAGTCTTGTAATGTGATCTTTATCTGCCCTTCAACT
Organism: Meteorus sp. PSUC_FEM 10030008; assembly: GCA_018881525.1. NCBI lineage: Eukaryota > Metazoa > Arthropoda > Insecta > Hymenoptera > Braconidae > Meteorus > Meteorus sp. PSUC_FEM 10030008. Next base: position 2,942 of record JABMBR010006238.1, read on the forward strand.
ACTACACTTGACCATGATCCGTAATGATCTGAGAAGAATTCACCCTCACAGTTCCCATCCGCATCAGTTTTACCTGCGAGTATGAGAGGTCTTGTGGTTGTTTCGTTTGGAGAAATGCTCACAAATATTTGTCTATGTGTTTGGTATGAGCGCGTTTCGTATATGCGTTTGCATTGATCATGAGAGAGTTCTTCTATGTATTCCATTTCTCCGTTCGATACCATAGATATGTGCGAATGCATTTCACAGTAAAATATTGATCTACAAATTTCTATTTTGCATTGAAAAATTCTTATAGTTGAAAAATTTGCTGTCTGCAATAATTGTATACTAGTTGTTGTGATTTGTGGTTTGACTATGGGTATTTCACATTCTTTGATGTTGAGTAAGGACAACGTTGTAATGTTCATTGAAGGTACCCCACAGTCGTATGCTACTAAGGCAGTACCTTCCATTACCGTGACTGCGAGTATTAACACTCCTAGCAGCCAGATGTTGCGAGTGCCCATTTTGCCTGAAAAGAGAAAATTATTTAACTATGTGCTATTTTGACTGTGTCCCAGTGAACTATCTTTTTTTCATCATTTCCCAAATCAATTTCAATATTATTTCCATCTGCAATAATGTCTGTGATTTTGTAAGGTCCTAAGTGATTGTCGTCTAATTTATTCGCTTTGTGATTTTTCGTCAAATATATTTCTTGTCCTATTGTTAATTGTATTGGGTGTAGTCTTTTATCATAAAATTCTCGCGCGCTTTGCATACGTTTTCTGCGATTTCATCTCTTTTTCCTTTAATGTAATCATCGGAAGTTGAAAGGTCATCTATATACGGTATTGCCGATGGTAGCCGTGCTTCTCTTCCGAATACAAGATTGAATGGCGTGAAATGTGTTCCTTCGTGTACGCTCGTGTTAAACGATAGTTCTGCATGTGAAAGCCATTCATCCCAGTCACTGTTCCTTGTATAATGTTTTAGATAGTCTACGAGTACCTGATGGTTTCTCTCAAGAGAGCTATTCGATTGAGGGTGGAATGCTGTTGTTTTGATTTGCTGTATATTATATGCTTTGGTCAGTTTCTTCATTACCTGACCAATGAAAGCTGCACCTTGATCTGTTAATATAACTTTAGGACATTCAAATTTATTTATAAACTGCCGCACTGACGCTTTCGCTATTTCATCTGCTGTTGCGTTCACCAATGGTACTGCTAAACTATATTTCGATAAGTCATCTTGCATTGTTAGTATGTACTTATATCCGTTATTCGAGACTCCAAAAGGTCCAACTATATCTAATGCTATTTTATTGGATACGTCCGGTGATGTGTCTGTGATTATCATTGGTTGTTTTGTCTTTATTCTGACTAATTTTTTCTTTTGGCAACTTATACATTTCCTAATAAAAGCTTGAATTTGTTCCTTCATATTGTTCCAAAAATATTTTTGCCTAATCCTATTGTATGTTTTCGTGACTTCTTTGTGTCCTGCTATTGGGGATTCATGATTTTTTCGAATAATATTTTCTCTGAGTTCCATGGGTGGTATGATTACTTTGTCTTTGTGAATTTTTATGTTGATAGATGTATTTTTGAATGTTTCTTTGATTATTTCTTTCATTTTATTCCAAACTGCTATATTTAAATTATAGCTCTGTGAAATACTAGCTAATTCTACTTTTAATTCTTCCATTTCAACTCTTAAATTGTTGAAAGCTGTTCTAACATTGTTTTCCTTCAGTATATCTTGATCCGTTTCTTGTACGACTATTGCAAATATCTTTTTATTATTTTTTCTCGATACTATAACTTGTCCTATCTCGTATTTATTCAATGGATTGAAGTTATTCGATAATCCTTTTGCTATTAATCTTTTTCCTATTTCGTTTAATACTGTGCCGTCTGCATTGACAAAGCATATGTAATTATCGTTTTTTATCTCGATTTTGTCTCGTACTTCTATTGCGTTTCCTGAGTACCCTATGTTTTCATTGGGATCATTGCTGTCTTTGTCAGAGTCCTTATCTTCCATTCTCAATGCCTGTGATATTTCCGATTGATTATTTGAGTAATCGTGATTCATTGGAGCTAATGTGATTATCGGAGTCTATATTCTCGGAGATTGGAATGAGTGTTTAACAGTTGTTATTTCTACGGGTTGGTCTAATTGTGATCGCATGTCTTTATCTGAAGTGTCCGGAAATTCGATGCTCTCGTTTATTACTGGTATCGCACTGACCCTGTCCATTCTCTTATTTCTTTTTGCTTTGTATTGCTTAGGTTTCCTCGAATTTCTGTTTATTACTGCATGTTGTTCAGAGCAACATGCACATGACGGTTTTTTGATGACTCTGGATGACGTGCGTAAAGGCTGAGAAAATTTCGGACCATCCAGTTCCTTGTTTGGTTTATTTATTTCTACATCTGCATGTTTTCTTTTTTCTCCTAGTGTGTTTATGTTCATTTTTATTGCCGGTGTGTCACCCGAGTCGTCCGTATCTTGTTCTATATTCGTAATGTCACATATATAAGACCCGTCTATGGAGAAATTTATGTCTTTCTCTGATATTTTTGACATTTCTTCGAGTGTTTGTAAGTTTGGTTGCGCGTTTGATGTACCATTTTTTATCGTCTCATCGTATGCACTTGATACTGCATGTGACCTGTCGGTCACTACTTGTTTCTCAAAATTTCTATCCATTAATTTTCTTCCAACTCTGACAGCTGGGGACGGTGTAAAGTTCGCTCGTTTGAATGACCTTCTTGTTAGTTCTTTGGCCAATTCACGTTGAAAGTTGTTTCGACTTTTCATGATGGGTGTCGAGTTACTATTTATTGGATGTTTACTCATTTCATAAAACGATACAAAATTTCCTTCATCCCCATTTGAGGGAGCGTTTAACGACTTTTCTAGTGTTACCACATTTTCTTCAAGTGGTGAATTTGCCGTGGGACTGTTATTCGTGGATTCTAGGCTTTTCTTTATTTCTTCGTCATGGTCGTCAAAATTTATTTGTGAAGATTTTACTAAATCTTCCCCTCCACTTTCTCGTAAAAAAGATTCTGGAATTCTTGGTGGTGGTGTGTCTATATAATCTGGCAAAATGATTGACTTGCTACATTCATCGCTTGCTCGAGATGATTCATGCGATTTGTTTCCATTGTTTACTGATGATTTCCTTGAATTAAAATTTCTTGATGGTGATTTCCCTATTTTTGATTTTCTCTAGTTCTTGATTCAATAATTTCTAAGTTCCTATTCTCTCTTGTTTCATTTATTTCATCGTCTGAGAATTGTGGGGTCTCGGGATGTGTCAAGCATTTTCTTCCAATGTGCACTGATTTATGTTCATTTTTCTTTGCAATAACTTGTTCTGGGGTATCGGATTTCCTATAATGTCGTTTGAGTAACCGTTGGCGAGCGATAGGGTGATCAAGCCTGTCGCAGCTAACAGAAGGGATATGTATCCTTTTACTCATAATTTCATCTGATTCCATACTGTTATTGCCTGTCTCGAATGATTTCTTGAATTTCTCTATTTTCTCTGCACTTACTTTACTTGCATCGAGGATATCTATGATTTCTTGTGATTTGGAATTAATAATTTCGTTGTTTCGTTCTTGCGTTTTTTCTAATTCCGCGATCTGCGATGTTGGTAATTCTTCAATTTCTTGTAAATGTAGTAATTCTTCGGATCCTGGTGATTTTGATTCTAAAATTTCTTGAGACTTTGATTCTAAAATTTTGTTGGAGTTTTCAACTTTCGTTTCTAAATTTTTGATTGTATTGTACTGATTCTTGCCATTACTTCCTCTACTTCTAGAGTCTCGGGAATCTTTGGCGTTCGAATCTACTCCAACTGTATTATTTGAACGAGTTTTCAATTTTTTTATTGGTATGCCATCGCTACCTGAGGAGGAACGAGAGGTTGCGATCGGTGCTTCTGCACTTTCACCCTCTCTACGCGCTTTCTTACGCCATTTAAACCTTACTATATATATTTCTCGCTCTTTCACTACGGGGTTTCTCGACAGTGCATCTGCATTTGTGTTTACTCGACCTGCTTCATATTGTACCGTAAAATCGAATTCTTTTAGACATTCTCTCCATCTCATCACACGTGACGAAGGGTCGTTCATAGAACTCACCCATACTAATGGTCTATGATCGCTGACTAATGTAAATTGTCTACCGTATAGATTGGTCTGAAAGTTTTCAATGCGAATAATGTTGCCACCATCTCATGTTCTGTGGTGTGATACCGACTTTCGGCTCCATTCAACACTCTTGAGGCATTTGCGATAGGGAGATCTTCCCCGATTTCACCCTGCGATAGAACTGCGCCCACTGCAAAGCCAGATGCGTCAGTGGTAACAATAAAGGGTTTCAAGAAGTCAGGGTATTGCAGTATCGGTGCTTGGCATAACATGTCGCGTAGAGTTTCAAATGCTCTCATGCTGCGAATTCCATTCGAATGTTCTATTTTTGCTCGTGAGATCCTTCATGAATCGACGGTAATATCCTACAAGACCTAGAAATTCCTTGATATTTTCCTGTGTTTTAGGAATCGGAAAGAATTTGACCGCTTCGATCTTTTTGGGGTCCAGTTTGACACCATCTGCTGATATTAAATGTCCGAGGTATTTAACTTCCGTGCGTAAGAACTCACATTTGTCCGTTTGTAATGTCAAATTCGCATTTCGCAGGCGTTCCGCTAATTTCCTAAATCTTATCGCGTGTTCTTCGAGTGATCGTGCATAGATTACTATGTCGTCTAAATATACAAACAATTCGTTTCCTTGTAATCCGCGTAAAACCATATCCATAAGTCTCTGAAACGTTGCTGGTGCATTCTTCAGTCCGAAAAACATTTGATTAAATTCATAATGACCATGAGGAGTTGTGAAAGCTGTTTTCTGCCTATCTTTGGGATCCATTTCAATTTGATGGAATCCTGAGGCTAAATCGAAGATCGAAAAATACTTCGCTCCTCCAAGTTGGTCTAAAATATCCGGAATTAATGGTAATGGATAAGAATCACCGATTGTTTCCTCATCCAATTTCCTAAAATCAATGACTAAACGCCAACGTTCATTTCCTTGTGAATCTGGTTTTTTAGGTACGATCCAGAGTGGTGAATTATATGGTGAACTAGAAGGTCTAATAATATCTGCATTGAATGAATCGTCTATTTGCTTTTATACTTCTATTTTTTGGAACGGTGTATGTTTGTATTGGCGAGTGTTTACGGGAATATCGTCTGAAGTCAGTATTCGATGCTTGAGGGTGCTGGTTGCCCGCAATTGTTCTCCAGGGATATTAAAGAGGTCAGAATATTTGTCTACTAAAGTATAGACTGCATTACGTTCTTCCTCATTAAGATGTTCGAGCCTTAGTAAATTGATAATTTCGTCTGTACGAGTTCCCTGAGCTTTTGGGATGTACTTCGCGCTTATATCTTTTCCGTGGCTTTTTTCCTCATCACTTGTATCAAAAGGGTACAGAGGGATAACGGGAATGTCCATCTTAATATCATCCTCACGAGTATTAATTGCATATAGGTATGCCATGCCATTATGATTCTTGACTATGCCCTCCCCTGCATACACTCCTTCGGGTAAGTCAAGTCGTGGCAAGTAGCCTTCCTCGAGTGCATTTATGACTCTTATGAATATTCCAGTTTTTGTTCTCGCTGGTGATACTATGCTTTCACTTTCTACAAATGGAATTTCTTTGTCATCGAGTATTATATTTTTCTTATCATAATTAATTATTCCTTTTCCGACGCGTAATAATTCTGAGCTAATTATTCCTGAATAATTTAATGGAAAATCATCCGGTATTGCATTGAAAGTGTAGATTACATTGTTTATTCTGATTTCTATTTGTCCCAAAGTTAATGGTTTGTCTATTTTCGAAATTCCTTCGAGTTCATATTGAATAGAAGTGTCTATGGAATAAGGGTTTTTTATCGCGCTGAATTTATTGAGATTCAATTGTGATCCTGTATCTATTAAAAATTTCGAATATTCTGGGTGTATATCTCTTGAATTTATTAGTACTGACGGTGATCTAAAATTTTCGGAAATACAATTAATTCTACAGTCGGCGTGAAAAATTTGGGTCTGTTTTACTTCTGTTGTTCGTTGACCCGCTGGCGCTGGGCCGACACGTGCCCCGTCGTTGCGCCATACCGAGGGGACGTTTGCCCGTTTCCCGATGCATCGTTGGCACTTTGTCGGTTCTTTGCTACATTTTCGTTATATTTTTCCTTTCTACAATCTCGGATTATGTGCCCTTTATTTTTGCAATAATTACACGTTAAATTAGCATATGGATTCTGTTCTTTCACATCGTTTTTACTTTGTAGCGCTCTGCATTCACTAATAGTATAATTCGATTTTTTGCAATAGTTGCAGTATTTACCAACTTGTAGAGTGTTGCTTGAAGATTGATAGAGATTTTGATTTTTATTGAAATCATTATTTCTTGAGTTATTTTGTACCGGAAAGCATTCTGCGCGTGTATTATCTGGTTCTGCAGTAAGCTGGTACTTTTTTTCCATCTTTTCTGCGTCTTTCGTTGCTGCGGGTAAGCTTTCATAATCGGAGTTCAAAAATATTGGAATTTTCCGTGAAAGACCTTTTGTAAATGCTCTAATTGCCATTTCTTCTGCTACATCTTCTCTTAATTTTTGTCTAGGGCCACCTGTAATTTTTATTTCAGCAAGTGTTTTCTTTAAATGTACTCCCATTCTATAGCTAAAATCCAAAACTTTTTCATTCTTCGTCCGTCTAAAATTTGAAAATTCCTCCAACCAAACTGCTACTTCTTTCGATTTTCTGTAATGCCGGTTTAGAAACTCAATGAGCTCGTTTACTGTTTCTACATCTGCGTGACTTACACGTTCTAAAGGTTCGCCTTTGCACTTGCTAATTAATGTTCTTACTACAAGTCTTTCATCGAGCCCTGTTGCTAATTCGCTTCATAATTTGCAATCTTTCAAGAATGAGTTTATAGGATAACTGCCTGGTGTATTGTCGAAACACGAAATTGTTTTCATGAATTCTTTATAATCTGTTCTATTCATTATTCCATCTACTTCCATCTGTGAAGCATTTCGGTGTGGGGTTGCCGTGCTTGGTTGAGCCATTAGTGTATGAGAACAGAAAGATTTTTCGACTTACGTTACGAAGGTCTATGAGGGTGTCTGCGTCGAACGCTGCTTGAGGTCTGTGGGTAATGTGAAGATTTATGATGTTGGCTGATGTGTTCACCGTTGGTGTATTGTCAATGCTGATCTTGCGGTTGACCCGTGCTCGAAGATGATGTTCTGAAGATGCCGGCTCATGTAGTTGCGCCGATTGTGATGCACGATATGTGCAGTCCTTTTGCTCACTTTTCAGAGATTCAAAGTCAGAAAAAATTTTCTGAATTTTTTTGCAATTCTGCAGATGTGTTGCTCCTGGTTGAATCCTACCGCTGCCACCGAACTTATTTATAAACTGGGCTGTTACGTCCCGTGAGATGTCACTGGTTGGTGAATCCGGAGACTATAATTCTATTCTGAAGATTTGAATGGACGAAGCCCTTGCAAATTTCTGGAGATTCGAGACTGGTACTGGAGTTCGGAGGTTGTAGATTTGTTTGGAATTCAACCTCTGCTATGCGCAGCTGGAGCAATTGACACTTTGTCTTCGTTTGAAGAATGAACTTCATTTATTGGTTCTGACTTTTGATGATTGTGGATAACAATGGTTTTGAGTAATCACAATGAATTCAGTTAACTTTCGTTATGGTTTCAATCTGGAGTGAGTAATTAATATTCCAAGAGAAGGCGAAAGAAATAACTGACTAACTAGCTGACTAACTGGCTAACTGATTGATTTCCAGCCCACGTTTTCCGCTCTTTTATAAGAACGCGGTGATAAGAGAGAGGGAAAAAATCTGAGGGCGGAGTTTAGGTTTCGTATCAAATAGTTTCCCTCCAATGACAAATTAGTTAAGCATGATGAGGGGTGATTCGATTTCAATTCTTTCTAAGTTCCTATTCCTCA